>CALNHX010007940.1:0-67230 GCA_940337035.1 Agriotes lineatus | reverse complement strand
ATGTTTACAGAAAGATATAAAGGAAATTTGGCTGATTTATTAAAATCAATATAAAAGAAATCAAAATCATAATTGTTTAATTCAGAGGGACAGGTAACTAATATAATAAATTATGTAACATGTAAATTACCACAAGGCAGAGAATATATCAAGCAAAGGAAGGATAATCAAATAGAATAGATTGTAACAAGAATGATTCGTTCACCTGAGAAATTTAATAATTAACCTGCTAGAGCAAAGCTAAGTTGTATTTTGTTATATTGTAATATTTAGGTTAAAATGCATTAGACATGTAAAAGTCACGTGAAAAGCTCGCCGAGTGCAGCTATTATTGAAACCAAAGGCGTGAATTGACATTAACGAACAAACTGTCACAATTGGTGGTTGCTGTTAACTACCACCATCGTAGAGTGTTTTCTTGGAGTCAATATTAAGGCTTTGAGAGTGTAGTGTAAGTTTGGGGAAACATCCCCGAGATTCAGATAATTTCCAAAAGGAGGCGGCATTTGAGATCAGCGGTGATCTTACTGCGTACTGCTGTACAACCGACAACATTCAAGAAAACAAATCCTGTTTTACTTGCAGCGAAAGAGTAAAACAGGTTAGTTTATTTAAATCTAGTGCATTAGGTTTAATCTACAATCCAGTGTTAAACTGATAAAGTGATAACACATTTCCAGTATATTTTAGATGCAAAATTGGAGCATCGATTTTAAGTTGAGCTACTTTTCGAGTCAGCAAATAGTTTAGAGAATTCGCGCACAAAAACAGGAAATGGTGGTGTGAGTGTAAATGATTTTTGCCCTGCAACCCTGCAAGAGGTAATTGACGAAGCAGGAGAACATTTAATAATCATGGGGGACCTAAATGGAAGAATGGGAAAATTAAACATAAGAATAGAAAACATCATGGGAAGGGGCGACAGTACCAGAAAAATAATGGAAACAGAATAATAGAAATATGTGTCGTAAACGAATTAGTCATAACAAATAAAAAATTCAGATACAAAGAAATACATAAATATACAAGAGAACAACCAAATAAAGGAAAAAGTCAATAATTGATTACATCATGATAAGAAAACACAAACCTAGAATAATAAAAGACAAAAGTTAGAAGCCAAGCGGAAATATCAACAATGGATGTAAAAACTCAAAAAGATAAAAATATAAAAATTTAAAAAACGAAGAAGGAAAAAAATAAGAAACTCTAAATTGAAAGAGCAGGAGTGTAGAAGAAATAACAAGAGATTACAGACAGGAAATTTGAAGAAAAAAAAAGAAACAGAAGAAAAATGGAAAAAAATTAAAAATACTATAACAAAAGAATGTTGCGGAATAACGAAAATAGCTAATACAAACATAAAGAGAACAGAATGGTGGACTGAAAAACTGAAAGCAAAAATAAAAGAAAAAAAAAAAGGAAAAATGGAACAAATGCAAGAAAGTTAGAAGACTATGAAAAATATACGGAAACAACTAAACAGGTAAAAATAAAAGTTAATAAAGCTCAAGAAGAGGCATGAATAACATTTGGACAGAAAATTACAAAAGATTAAATACAAAATAAGACAACTTAAAAAGAAGAAAGAATATAATATGGTGAATATGAAAGACAAAGATGGGAAAATAATGCAACAATGCAAAAGAGAGAGTTTGTGAAAGCTAGCAGTTTAATATTAGATACAGTAAAAATTGATTTTTCCAATAGACTGAAACAACGCTGTCCAAAAATAAAAGAAGGTGTTAATATCGGTGAAATGACATAAAAAATTAATTTACAACATTTAGCAAAGAAACTTTGTGTCACACGGTAAGACAGAAAAAATTAATGTCACAATACACATGGGAACCTACAAACAGAAAACACCTGCTGAAAAGTAGAATATTAAATGAGAGAAATGAAGATAGAAAGCAAGTAATTTATATTGAATCCAGTGCTATTAGAAAAGAAATTGAGAAAAGTGTAAAAAAATATATGAAGAAATGATCCGCCAAGTTAGAAAGTGAAGCGCAAATAATTGCAAACTTGAAAAACTGAGAAACGGCATACAACAGCACAAAACAGTTACTTAAACGCAGATCTTTCAATAAAAATTCTATTAGAGATAAAAATGGAAAGCTTCTCGTGCTAGATAAAAACAATTGCTGCGATGGGGCGAGTACTTCAAGACCTTAAATGGGGTTATTACAGAACAAGAAGAAATCCCTACAATGCCCAAATAGAATATTAACATAGAACCAACTTTTATGGACGAGACTTAAGAAGCAATTGCAAGTCTAAAAATGTTTAAAGCTGCAGGGAAAGACATCAATTCTGAACTCCTTAAAGTTGATACCGCAACATTCCCCAAAATATTATGCAATTTATTTAAGCACATCTGGGAAGACGAGACCATTTCTCAAGAACGGAAAGAATCTATTGTTTTCAAAATACTTAAGAAAGGCTCTACAGGGTGTTTGTAGATCGCTAGACAGCTCGTAACTTCGTTAATAATAGAGATAGAGGATCGAACTTTCTTTTGTTTTAAATGCCAGTATATAGCCTACAAATTGACCTAAAACAATTTAAGCCATGGCCTCCTATTTTTACGTAGTGAGACACCACTTTGGTTTTTTAAATGGAACTCCCTGTATATTATTAGATATTTTGAGTCAGCACTAAAGTGCTTTATGATAGCATTCTTAAATTTAAATGTTGGAACTTATTATTTTTCAAAATTAAAAAATTTGTTTTAGCCAAAGTAGGCCATGAATTACCCAAAATCACTAAAAAAATCCACTTGGCTCTAAAAATTTCTCATGACCGAATTATAGCACCAAACGTACTAAAACAAATGAAAACTATGTTTTTTTAAATGGAACGATATGAGTTTTATTAAACAGTTGAAAACTACAATAAAAGAGCTTTCCAATGGTGTACCATATTCGCTATTTCGTTTAGAAGTAGCTTTAAAAAAATAAGAAGTACATAAAACAATTTAAAAATAAATGTTATTGTTAATGAAACTTATATTATTCCATTAAAAAAAAAACATAGTTTTCAATTGTTGTAGTACGTTTGGTGCTACAATTCGGTCATGAGAAAATTTAGAACCAAGCGGAGTTTGTTTTGCATGGCCTACTTTGGCTAAACACTTGTTTAATTTTGAAAAATAATAAGTTCCAAAAATAAATTTAAGAATGCTATCATAAAGCACCTTTAGCGCTGATTGCAGATATCTAAAAATATACAGAGTAGTCTATTTAAAAAACCAAAGTTGTGTATCACTGCGCAAAAATAGGAGGCCATGGCTTAAATTAGTTTATGTCAATTTGTAGATTGTTTACTGGTATTTAAAACAAAGAAAAGTTTTTTTTATATCTCTATTATTAATAAAGTTATGAGCTGCCTAGCGATCTACAAACACCCTGTATATACAGGCTGTTTCCCAAAAAACGCCGCAACCCATAACTCCGTTGTTTGAAATTTTCCCAACAAACTATATATATTCTTAAATGGCAAGACAAGAGCTACCTTTTGACACACTCGAAAATTTTATGGTACTGTACGACTGTCTACATGCAATATTAAAAAATTATTTTAAACATTTCTAAGTGTCCAAAAAGCAAATGAAGCATACTACTGCATGCAGAATTTCATCCTGAATCCAAATATGTCAAAATATACAGGGTGTTCCATTTAAAATAAAAAAGTTGAACATTGTTGCTCAAAACAGTTGAAAGATATTTACGAACGGGCAATGTGAAAAGGTAGCTCTTGTCTTGCCATTTAAGAATATATATAGTTTGTTGGGTCTAAAATTTAAAACAACGGAGTTATGGGTTGCGGCGTTTTTTAGGAAACAGCCAGTATGCTCCAACTGGAGAGGTATTGCACTATCCTCAAGTGTTTGCAGTCTTAACAAGAATTATATGGAATAGAATTCAATTAGTGATTGAATCAAGACTCCGAAACGAACAAGTAGAATTTAGGCCCTGAGGTTCCTGCATAGATCATACTATAATTAACAAACCTAAAGCCGCAGTCGTGCAACTGGAAAACAATTTGGGATACAACTCAATTATCTAACCAACAGAAAATAATTTTTTTTAATACTAATGTAAAAATCTGTGCTACTACACGGGAGTGAATCGTGGCCGGAAACTAAAGCAATGATACATAAGTTACAGAGTTTCGTGAAAGGATGTCTTAAGACAAATCCTACGAGATAAATGCTGGATGTGATAGCAAATTATCAATTGTGGGAACAATCTAGTGAAGTGCCTATTGAACAGCAGATCCAGAAACGTAATTGGAAGTGGCTAGGTCACACCCTCAGAAAAAACGAATAACACCACAGTCAAGCTGTCTCAGCCGGAACTCCCAAGGTAAACAGAAGTAAGGAAGACTGAAAATCACCTGGAAGAGGTCAATGGAAGATGAAGCCATTCTGGCAAGAAATAAAAACTATAGACCAAGCCAGGTCCCAATGGAAAAGTGATTAAAGCGCTATGCTCCCAATGGAGTCAAAAGATACGTATACCTATTTCAAAATGTTGCAATGCGTATTTTCTTTTACTGAATTAATAATAGAAAAAGTTTCTCCAGGCCATCTACTTTTAAAATATCTATAGATCACAAACGTTTTGAGAAACACACACGTTATACAGTTCCAATCGACACGCAAAATCTCAAAGCCCAACGAAGTCAAGGTATGAACATCGCCTACGTTATTTAAATTAAAATCATTTAAATAAGGCTGATTCTATAATTATGATGATGATGATGTTAACAATATCTGTTATCTGTTCCTGTAAATACAGTCATATAAATTTCAATATTTGTTAATAATCATATAAATTTACCTCCAATGTATTTATAATGTATAATCACTATCCTGATAATATTTCCTGTTACAAGATGAATTTCACTGAACTAAACATTTTTATACATAACTTTCAGTGCAATTTCATGTGCAAATAATATAATTTAAAAGATGCTAATGATAATTACCTTAGTAGACCATATACTTGGTCCAAAAACAGCAGATATTAATTGTATCGCAATAATGGAGAATTGTGCTTCTGTGACATCAACTTTTCCAAATCGTAACGTCCCAGAAACATATGTTTGCCAATGCGCACAATAAAATAACGTCATTGCGCAAAAGCACTAAAAATAAAATTAATTATATCCAATGTCAAATTAAAATCAAACCACATACTTGAAAGAACATCCAACCTGGATGATAACCTAATTGAACGGCTATACAAGCCGATAAAGCAACAAATACTGTAGACACAGAGTCGCAACCATGATCAAATAGCTCTCCGAGAGGCGACACGCTGTTTGTTCGCCTCGCCTGCTTTCCATCTATTGCATCTAGACTTTGATAAATAAATAATCCTAATGCACACAGGAAGCATGCCCATCTTGGAGCCTCTGTTTTTGCATCTGGAGCGTACCTGTGCACAACATGAAATGTTTTCGTTTTTTAAATATTATCAATTCGTTAGAGCTCACCAGGCAAGTATTAAAGTAGTAATTATATTAATTAGTAACCCCACAATAGTAATGAGGTTAGGTGCTAGCCAGAGGGGCACTTTCCCTACCAACCACGTCCACCATGGCTGCAGGAGGTTGTCAAAAAAGCTGGTGCTGCTGCACGAGTATTTATGTTCACTAAGTCTTTTTAACTGTGCATTCGAGAGCAGTTTCTGTTTGTATAATTTCATTTTCGATACACTTTAACCGCACATTGACACGATGGATGGAGATTCTGCGAAATACGCAGGCTGCCGGTGCACTGCAAACTTGCGAGTAAAAGCTGTGCGCTTTTTACGACAAATTTTGTTCATTCATGTATGGAAACCAATGAATGACACTAAATATGTAAATATGAAAACAGAATTTAATTTTACGTTCTTCGAAACGTCAACATTATTCTACATCTACTTAAATGTAGGATTCCGCCCCCACCACTTTCTTCTGCAACGCATCAGGCGACTTTGGCCGCGTTCAGTAGGCTTAGGTAGAGGTGCGTTCTCGATAGTGTATCTTTATTTTGCTTGCTACTATACATATAGTTTCGTCTTTGTTTAGTCTTACGCACCACAATATTTACATCTCATGCGTTGCGAAAGTGTTTCATAAGAGCAACGTGTAGTTAAAAATAATGTGTAGCGTAAAATGTGCAAGTTGTGGTACTTCAAGGCTATTGATGTTTAACTTGGAACTCGGAATACCATGGGAGCAACAGGCTTCTTCCGAGCTGTTAATCATTAATTCATTGCAAATAGGTAGTTTGACAATTTGAACGTTTTTATATTGCCTCCTTTTAATGTTCATTAGGTAGGTATACATATAAAAAAATCTGGTGTGATACACTCACACAACTTCCTTTTACAGTGATCTTATAATTAGTCAAAAATTTCATTTTTAATTTTTAACCATTTGTTAAAAATTTTCAAAAATTACAAATTCTACAAAAACGGTACAAAATCAAGTGTTAGTTGAAGAGACAAATTTTCTCTAGAATTTTAAGGTGAATTCAAAAATGTAATAATATACCGGGTGTTTTATTTAAAATAGGAGTTAATAAAAAAAATAGAAAAAGAAACAAAAGAAACCCACTTTAGAAGTATTCAACTGGAAAATCACCTATCTCACATCAATACACATTAAAAATGTAAGAAAAATGAAAATTTAAAAAAATCGTTAGAGCCGTTTTTGAAAAAATCGAAAAAAACTGAAAAATCACAAGAGTAAACACCTACTTCCGGTTATGCGATTTTCTTCAAAAGCTTGCTGTCTCATCTACATAGTACACAAAACTTATATATGAAGTTTCAATGCCATACCTCTTTTCGTTTTTGAGATATTCTGTTCACAGACACACAGACAGACAGACAGACAGACCAATGAAAAAAAATATGTTTTTTGGGATCAGGGGACTCTAAAACGTGAAGATCTGTTGAAAACTCAATTTCGAATTTTTGGGGTGAATCCAATACTTCCTTTATAGTAGTAAAAGGAAGTAAAAACTTAAATCGTTAAATACACACATTGAATTAAAATCTGCTATTTATTGTAATTTGGTAAATATGCATTAACATTTTAAGACATTTTCTCTTGATTAGTAGAATAAAATAAATTGTGTAGTTTTGTATATTGCAAGATTTTTAACTGTAACTTTAATTGAGCCTATCAAGCTAGCCCACTTGCAAAATTAGTGTAAATTGGTCGCAGATGTCCTAATAGCTACTTATTTGATTGACCCACAATTAAATACCTACCAAGGGCGTAACTAGGCAATTTTTTTATGGGACAAAAAATACTAATGATACTGTATGACTTCTACATTTATCTCCGGATATGATATAATATATTCAAACAAACAGGTAGATATTCAAAAATAAATCCAACATTTTTTATTAAAACATTTTGAAAATAAACAACTAAATGTTAAAATAAGAAAATTCAACACAAATAAAATGAGAACAGAAACCAAGATTAGAAAAACACAATTCTAATTTTTTAAAAAAAGTACATATTATGTATTCAGTAGCACATTTTACAACTCCCTATATATAAACATATGGTGTGCCCAAAATCGGAACGACACTGCGTCATTTATAGCACAAGGATAAGCATATGCATTTATCAGTGAACACGGGTTCAAATTCCACTAGCGGCAATGTTTCTTTTTAATTTCAAAACTCATGTAATTCGCTTTACTAAGTGTTTCTGTATTATTAGCAGCATTAAGGTATTTTTTACCTATTTTGTAGAGAATTTTGAAGACATCAACCATAATTCAATCTAGCAAAAGTAGTTTTTCTTGCAGCGCGCTTTCTGTATTAAAGAGATTTACGAAGATATTGTAGACGTTGAAAGCATTTTTCTTTGTAACTTTTTTATTTTAAAAATACAAAAATAATTGTAATAAGAATAGGATCACCTATGTTGTGCGCTCAAAATCTGGTAAAGACATATCAGTTTGTTAAAATAATACAATATAAACAAATAATTATATATTATTATGTAAAGTTTCGCTCCTAACGGGTGTTCATAAACAGTCGTCATCCCAGTTGCCTTAAAAAACAAAGTGTTATGTCTTTGATTAATTCCTACAACACAATGAAACGTCATTGAGTACTGTCATAGCGCATTTTTTCTCAATTTTAATAGACATACGTTTCTGAAGTCAAAACCTACTGGGATGACGACTGTTTATGAACACCCGTTATTTTAAATGCGAATTAGTCCTAGTAAAATATTATGAGCATTTAATATTTCGCATTTTACGTTACTTGCGCTCCAGGGTGTCCACGGCCGGATATTCGTCGCAATGCGCGAACGACACGACAGATCGTCCCGCACGCATTTCCCCTACCGCCTGCCCAAGAGGGAGAGCACCCACATATTAAACCAAATTGTTTCGCCGAACTCGAAGAAAATTATTCCTAGAAATTATCCCGATTTCCTGACCTGGCCTGCGGGCCTCAACTGGCGAGAGCTCTGCGAACCCTTAGTTAGTTATTGGTAATTAAAGCAAACTACAATTATTCAAGTTTGTTCACAATACTGCAAGCTGTTAATAATCGATTACTGTGTTACAGGTCTACCAACACTAGTGGTTCTGTTGGTTCCAGCGACCACCATACCGTGAATCCCGGACAAGCACGCAGATAATTTATTGAGGTTGCCTACCTACACCATACCGAAGACATTTATGTTAAAATAAAATTTACTTTGTACATACTTATGAATTATCTATTTAGTTAGACAGCGAACCTGGCCCAGTCAAAAAAGCTACCATTTATAAGGGCAAAATTAATGAATGCTAAACTACTATAAATAAACGAGGTAGCATTCCAATTATGCTTAGCAACATGTTAACGTAGAATAAGGTTCTGTATTCGCAGCCATACTGTCATACTGTATTGTAATAATCAATATATTTAAAACGTGAAGCTTTTTCTGTCGGCATCAAGTCAATTTTGATTGTTCTTTTTTTTAATAAAAGCTACAATCGTATAAGGTTTCAGAAGTGTTTTAAATTGAACAAATTCTACCTGACAAATGATTGTAGCGGAAAATATCATAGTAGTCGAAAAAATAAGCTCTCAAAATCGGTATGTGGTGTTTTGCTGATTGTTGCAATGGACGACTGTATCAGCAATGAGCCCAAAGCAGTGAATGTATATGTAATATCAGTGGACCCGCTTCAACAGTTGTTAAAAATTGTTTTAAAAATAGAAACATTTTTATAATTAGAATAAGGCCACCTATGCGGTGGGCTAACAAGCTAATAATTCTAATTTTTTTATTGATATAGGTGAGAACTATAAAATAAACGCTGTTACAATCTGGTAGACATATAACATTTCCTTTGCAAATTGCACAAGGCAATATAATGTATCGACCAGATTGGGCGCAATTCACATTATTATAATTAGCATTATTTGGACTAAAATCGTTAATATTACAAAGTAATTTATTTGTAAAATTGACCACTTGTTTATTTGGCTTTTTATTAGTCCTTGCCCGCTTGCGCCTGTAGGCAGGGGCCTACTCGGCCTATACCTAGTTACGGCCTTGATACCTAGAACAGAAGTGAGATGGAGGAAATAAAAACTACTTCAAACAGAAAGAGACACATATATGCAACATTTCAGTTGAGTAAGCTCGTTGTGCATTTTTATTCTAACTGTAAAAAATATATCACGCTATAGTTGACCGAGCGAAGCGAGTGCTTTCGAAATTCGAAACGATTGGGAAAATTCATTTCCGGTAGCGTTTTTCCATTTCCTATACCGCGAACGCTGCAGAGTGTGCTACCCGTATGGGAAACGAAATGCGGATTCGTGCAAATGATTTTGATCATCTTCACAGATATTTCCCTCTTATTCATAAATGATACCCCATAGTTAATGTCTAACCAAAACTTCTAGGGAAGCGATATCGGGGAGGAGGGATGTCATACAGACCATATAGACATGATTATTATTCAACACTATAATGAACGAACCAATGAAAATTGTTCAATTTGTCACAAACGGCCAATCAAAACTGACTGTATTTGAAAACACCTAATGTCGCAGTGTTTTCACGCGAGCCCGATTGGTTTCAATGATTTCAATTTAGTGAGTAGCCTTTGACTGACATTTCGCCAAAACGTCCAAGTGAAATTTTCAAATAGGCGTCGTTCTAAAAACTCATAATAATCGTGTTGGAAGCTCCAGTATTGAATTAATAGTGGAAAACGTTTAAAAATGTGTGCTGTCGAACACGGTAAAAGTCATATACCAATATTGTTGAATAATCTTTCCAAATACCACTCAAAGTAATTTTTTTAAGAAAATCGTACGACACTCATTAATGACCAATAGAAAAATTAGTTCACGAGCCGTATCCAAGACAACAAAAAAATTCCTTGGAAATTTTTTGTAGGTAGACATTACTTCTTTTTAGGGTTTGTGTCGTTACGATTTTCTTACCGAATCTGCATTCGAGCATTAATTCATATCCGGAAATTATTTTTCGTGCATTCAACAACGTCCTAATTTGCCCTCGCGTCCCGCTCGGACAAATTAATACGACGTTGTTGAAACGCACTCAAAAAAAATTCCGGAAAGAATTAATGCTCTTATGAGATTATATGTGAGAATTTTTTACGTTAATATGCAAATTATTGCAAATTTCTCTCACAAAAACTGCTCAAATTTCACTCGACCAGCGGCCTCGCGGGCTTTTAAAGGCAGTTTTGGTTTCGCGATATTTAAACATAATAATTTGCATGTGAACGAAAAAAATTCTCAAAAAATTTTCACCTCTTGAGGTATTACCCTTGACTATTCAATTCACGTGTCATCTGCCAAAAAGTGACCAATGAAAACCCAGAATCTGACGTTTCTTGACCAATTAAAAAAAATATCAGCGAATATATCTTCCTAGAAGGTATTTAAGTGAGTATTTTAAACAAATGTAGTTTTTACTAGGAAAAATCAATTTTAGTTTTTTGTTACTATAGAAATTGTTTGAAATAGTTTGTTGCTAGATTTACTAAAAACTAATTTGAAAAAATAGTTTGGTTCATTGAATAGTACCTAGAATACCATTCTTAGTTAAAGTTAAGTAGATTATTTTTGCTGTGGAATCTTTGACTACTCATGGTATTATAAGCGACAATTTAACTGGTGTCATTATCAACCACTGGCATTCTTCAATTTAAAAATGAACTACCAATCGAACGATTATTTTAGTGACAATATTTCGAGGTGCTTTATTTCAGCGACAATTTTTCCTGTAACTATTTTTTTAATGAAAAATAACTTGGATTTTAGTTTTTAACAAGTCTTGTTTGTTGTTTGTAAAAATGTTGCTAGGATCGGTTACTATGGATATAATTCAAAGACCACTAGTTCTGTGAATTTATAATTTTAGTGTTAGGAGTATTTTTATTGATCATTTTCAATAATTTAAAAGTTAAATTGTCAAGACGGATAGGACTATAGGTCCAAATATTGCCGACAATTGTTGCTCTTCAGATTGTCTCGTATCTGTTTCTTTAAAAAATAGCGACTCGTGCAAGCGCTCGTCGTTATTTTCGTCGTCACAGAAACTCGTATCTGCATTGCAAAAATTATTGTCGACAATATTTTGACCTCTCGTCCTATTATTACTGAGAATATGCCTTATGCATATTTAATTGGAAGTTTTCCATGGCAACAGCGATTATTAATTATTGGAAATTTTCAGTAGAAATATAACAAGTGCTTGAAAAATTTCCCTATGGAAATATTTGGAAATATGTTCTGCAGCTATTTTTTCAATAAGTGCATGAGTGCATGCCAACTGAAAAAATCCCGACTCCGAAGAAGGAGGGATTTTTTCTTGGAGGCATGCACGAATGTTTTTGTTGAAAAAAAAATAGCTGCAGAACATATTTCCATAGGGAAATTTTTTAAGCACTCGTTATATTTTGATAGAGAATATCACGAATGAAAAAACACAGTAAAGAAGACATTTTTATTCGAAAAATTACGAAACTGATATCTAAGTACTAATAGTTTACGGTTTTTTGTGATGACAGTGACATAAGTGGAAATTTTCCGGTAAATTTCCAATTATCAATTTTCGCCGTTACCATGGAAAATTTCCAACTAAATTTGCATAAGGGATATTCTCCGGGAAATTTTCAGTAATATTGTATTAAGGGCAAATGCTTTTGCCGGTAAAAATGTTTTACGAAAGTATTTTGTTTTGGCAATGTCACAAGACAAACTAACTTGATCAAATTCCCGAGCCGAAGGCGAGGGAATTTGTCAAAGTTAGTTTGTCGAGGGGCATTGCCAAAAAAAACAACAAATCGTAAGTAAAACATTTTCCAAGCAAAATCATGAGCCCGAAATACATTTTGTGGACTATTTCCCAAATATCGGTTCATTTTGACATTTATACTGATGCGCAATGACAGTTTAAATGACGTTTCTTAAATACCATCTTGATTAAAGCAACATATTTGGTGGTTGCCGTGGATGCAAGTGGCAAAAGAAACTGACAAAATCCCAAGGGAAAATTTCGATTTTTTGCCACTACAAAAACACACGATTGGTTGAATTTTGAAAAAGCATGGCTTTTCATTGGATAATAAAAGATGTGGGGAATAGTCAATGATGTCACTGTCATTCAAGTATTTAGGGATAACAAAAGTGTGAACAAAGTCAGTAGGCTGATAATGATTGTTGCTGTGGGCAACCAAAAGCGACGCCCAAACAAACTTAAATAATAAATAATTGTAGTTTTGACGAAACAATATAACATTTTAGTACTTAGATCTTTCGGAATCGGGTTTTTTTTCAGTTGGCATGCACTCAAGCTTTTAGTGAAAAAATAGCTGCAGGACATTTTTTCAAATATTTCCGGAAATTTTTCAAGTACTTGTTATATCTATCGCAGTCAGATTTCAAAAACCGTCAGTTTGCAAATTGACTAGTCAGTCTGCAAACTGCCCGACGTTTTCAAAAACGCTTTTAAAATACAGAGCCTTTTACAATCGGACTGAAATTTCCAGTCAGTTTGTCAACGGCGGAACACGCATCCGCAGCATTGTCAAATCTAAACCGACTGTAAAGTATTTACCGCTTATTTGAACGGTTAGCTGTGTCTGCATTGGTAAGCAGCGGCATTAATGCAAATTTATTTTTTATATACCGAGTACTGTCTTATATCGATACGTGAATATGGAAACAGCCGTCGAAGGGCCTACAAAACCTAACATACCTCATCCTAACATTTTTTAAAAAATAATTTTATTTTATTTGTTTTTATGTTATACTTACCTAACTGTTATTTTTTTAATGTATTGTTATGATACATGATATGGACAGAGATTATAATAAAGGAATGTTGACAATTGAACGAGTAAATTTGAACAGTTACAGAAATTGAGTCTAAATAGATAAAATAATTTTTTTTTAACATTAATTGATGAAGATCAACTTTGATTGCATTATTCATTGGGATTCATAAAATACTGGTAGGCTGATTTGAATGCATTGAAATAAATAATTAACGAAATAAAAAAATTCAAACTAAGGTTACATCGACAATTGTGTTTGTTAAGAAAATTATGTATTGTTAGTATTATTTTAAATTAATTAAATAGTGTGCATAAATAATCGTTACTAGTATATAAAAAACGTTGTTTATAAAACAGTTACCAAATAAGTACTCATAAAGGCAGTTGTAAGAAAATTTATGGAAAATTAAATATTAAAAATTAATGGGAATAACTGCAATAATTATTTATTTAATATGGTATTATGAATAGTAAGATTAAAAGCAAAGAAAAACAGTTATTGAAATATTGATAAACAAAAATAATCATCATCGATTGAAAGTGGATTTATTGCATCGAACTACAAGTGATTCGAAGTAATTTCATATTGATTATGTGAAGAATTGGATCGATACTTGGAATATTAAGTTTGAGATGTCAGCGTACCTGAAAATAATTGGACAAAGTTAATAGTTGAAAATAACAGAAGGAGAGAAACTTACCTGGACAAATAGATCGTGTGATAGCAGGATTGTGGACTGCAGCAGTAACTAGGACGAGGTTTTGGAGGCAGTTGAGTAGGTTGGATGTGAGCGAGCGAGCAGGATAGTGACTGAAATTGGATTGATGGTACAGACATACAACAGGAACTGGTGGCTGTGGTAATTGGACTAGAGGAAGCGGTAGCTGCTGAAAAAAAAGTGTTCTTTTCAGTAACTTACAGGGCTAAAGGTAGGAGCTGGTTGTGACGTCTGACATTGGCAGCTGCAGGAGGTTGGAGCTTGCATCAGTTCATAGGACCAAGGAAGGATTAGCTGTTGGAGGTTTTGAAGGTGTTACATGTTCGAGAAGGCTGTTGGTGGTGAGTGTTGTGCGTAGTGAGGACGTAAGTAACAGAAACAGGTTTGTTAAAAATAAGTTTATATTGAAGTTTTGAATACTGTCAAATGTTGAAAGTAATTAACGGAAACTGAAGCAAAATTATCTAGAAAAGTCAACAAATTTTAAACGTCAAATGTAAAAGCATAGTTATCAGTACACCTTAGTGTGAAGAGTTTGAAAAGTAAATTTTGACATTCAAATATAAAAATAATTTGAGGTTATAATATTCCATTGCAATATTAGATAGCATGCTAGATTCGATAAACCCAGCCCAATGAGATAAGAGGTCTTGATTATATTAAATATTATTAAAAATATAACAGAATTATTTTGAAGGCATAGTTTCTTTAAATAGGGGCTATAGCAGTATATTACCTAAATGATGAAAAATATAATTTTATAAATGTTTCAGGGTATATTTAATAATGGATCAAGTGGATAATGTAAAATAAAACAGTATTGTTTTATTTGTTTTAGAAACTGACTGAAATTATCTCGGCAGATTCTAAAATAATGATAGTTCATAGTATATTATGTATATTATATAGCTATACCAATAGTTAAAGAGTTGACAATCCGTCGGAGGCGTGGCTCGCGGTTTACAAACTGACTGAAAATTTCAGTCCGATTGTAAACCGATGGTTTTTTAACGCGTGTTAGAAAACGTCGGGCAGTTTGCAAACTGACTAGTTAGTTTGCAAACTGACGGTTTTTGGAATCCGACTGCCACATATTTACTGAAAATTTACGGAAATGTGCTATGAAGCTTTGGAACGATGGAACAATACATTGGTTTCACTAGGATGCACCGTTCGATATGGGGAGGCCCAAATACCCAAAAAATGTCGAAATTCGAGAGATTTTTTTTCTAAAAATGGCTCTAATGATTTTGATTATTTTCACAAATGACAGTTTCCTTTTACTCGTAAGTGATACGGCATAGTCACTATTTACCGAAAAATCCCAGGGAGGAAGATATCTGGCGGGAGGTGGTAGGGTACACATTTCATACAGACGACTTCATGAAAATTTACGGTTGTAGGCGCTGTAGAAGTGCATTTGGCATTTAGCCATATAAAATTTTTCTGCATCCAAAAAATTCAAGTTCAATAGTTTAGTATTAAGGTGCGCTAAAACGTCGGAAAAGCAGGTTTTTCCGTAAATATTAACTCTAGAAAGTATTGTTCGTATTACTATAATACCTAGTGTCGATCAAAATATAATAAGTGTAGCCCTGCTAAGAGTGCCATTACTAACAGGTGTTCAATAACTGGATTAGAATCGATTGTAAAGGTTGTCAACGCTGTAGGACTGCATTTGGAGCTTATTTAGCCATATAGAACTGCTATATTAAATTTGTCTGCATCCAAAAAAAACAATTTCAATAGTTTAGTATTAAGGTGCGTTAAAACGTCTGAAAAGCACGTTTTTCAGTAAATAGTGTCGACCTAAATGTAATAATTGTAGCCCTGCTAAGTGTGCCATCACTAACATGTGCTCAATAGCACGAAATTGTAAACAGCTGATTCCTTTAACCACGGTAAACTATAAAACGTCACTTTTAGTGAAACAAGCTAGCGCTAAAAGGCCTACTTTTAGTGGTGGTTGTAGATAAAATATTTTTCGAATTACTATAATGCCTAGTGTCGATAAAAATATAATAATTGTAGCCCTACTAAGCGTGCCATCACTAACATGTGCTCTATAACTGGCTTAGAATTGATTGTAGAAGTAATAAACGCTGTATTTCTACAGCATTTGGAGTTTATAATGCCATATAAAGCTGGAATATTAAATTTTTCTGAATCCAAAAAATTCAAGTTTAATAGTTTAGTACTAAGCAGCATTACAACGTCTGAAAAGCACGTTTTTCAGTAAATATTAACACTTGAAAATATTATTCGTATTACTATAATACCAAGTGTCGATCAAAATATAATAATTGTAGCCCTTCTAAGCTTGCCATCACTAACATGTGCTCAATAACTGGCTTAGAATTGACTGCAGAGGTTGTAAACGCTGTACGAGAGCATTTGGTGCGTATTTAGCATATAAAGCTGGTATATTAAATTTTGCTGTAACCAAAAAATTCAAATTCAATTGTTTAGTATTGAGGAGCGTTAAAACGTCTGAAAAACACATTTTTCAGTAAATATTAACTCGAGAAAATATTCGAATTACTGTAATACCTAGTGTCGATCAAAATATAATAATTGTAGCCCTTCTAAGCTACAAATGCTTATTTAGCCATATGAACCTGCTATATTAAATTTTTATAAATCCAAGAAATTCAAAATCAATTGTTTAGTATTGAGGAGCGTAAAAACGTCTAAAAAACACATTTTTCAGTAAATATTAACTACAGAAAATATAATTCGAATTACTATAATAGCTAGTGTCGATCATAATATAATAATTGTATCCCTACTAAGAGAGCCATCACTTACATACACTCAATAAGTAGCTTAAAATTGATTGCAGAGGTTGTAAACGCTGTAGGAGTGCATTTGGAGCTTATTTAGCCATATAAAGCTGCTATATTAAACTATTTTGCATCCAAATAATTCAAGTTTAATAGGTTAGTATTAAGGTGCTTTAAAACGTCTGAAAATCACGTTTTCAGTAAATATTAACTCGAGAAAATATTATTCGAATTACTATAATACCTAGTGTTCATCAGTATGTAATAATTGTAGCCCTACTAAGCGCGCCATCACTCACATACGCTCAATAACTGGCTTAAAATTGATTGCAGATGTTGTAAACGCTGTAGGAGTGAATTTGGAGCTTATTTAGCCATATACAGCTGCTATATTAAACTATTTTGCATCCAAATAATTCAAGTTTAATAGGTTAGTATTGAGGAGCGTTAAAACATCTGAAAAGCACGTTTTTCAGTAAATATTAACTCGAGAAAATATTATTCGAATTACTATACCTAGTGTTGATCAAAGTATAATAATTGTACCCCTACTAAGCGTGCCATCACTAACATGTGCTTAAAAGCTGGCTTAGAATTGATTGCAGATGTTGTAAACGCTGTAGGAGTGCATTTGGAGCTTATTTAGACATATAAAGCTGCCATGATAAATTTTTCTGCAACCAAAAATTAAAATTCAATTGTTTAGTATTGAGAAGCGTTAAAACGTCTGAAAAGCACGTTTTTCAGTAAATATTAACTCGACAAAATATTATTCGGATTACTATAATACCTAGTGTTGATCAAAGTATAATAATTGTATCCCTACTAAGCGTGACATCACTAACATGTGCTCAATAACTGGCTTAGAATTGATTGCAGAGGTTGTAAACGCTGTACGAGTGCATTTGGAGTTTATTTAGCCATATAAAGCTGCCATGTTAAATTTTTCTGCAACCAAAAAATTCAAGTTCAATAGTTTAGTATTAAGTTGCATGAAAACGTCTGAAAATCACGTTTTTCAGTAAACATTAACTCGAGAAAATATTATTCGAATTACTATAATACCTAGTGTCCATCAGTATGTAATAATTGTAGCCCTACTAAGTGTGCCATCATTAACATGTGCTCAATAACTGGCTTAAATAGTTTAGTATTAAGGTGCGCTAAAACATCTAAAAATCACGTTTTTCAGTAAATATTAACTCTAGAAAATATTATTCGAATTACTATAATACCTAGTGTCGATCAAAGTATAAATGTAGCTCTACTACGCGTGCCATCACTAACATGTGCTCAAAAACTGGCTTAGAATTGATTGTAGAGGTTGTAAACGCTGTAGGAGTGCATTTGGAGCTTATTTAGCCATATAAAGCTGCCATGTAAAATTTTTCTGCAACCAAAAAATTCAAGTTCAATAGTTTAGTATTAAGGAGCATTAAAACGTCTGAAAAGCACGTTTTTCAGTAAATATATACTCGAGAAAATATTATTCGAATTACTATAATACCTAGTGGTGATCAACGTATAATAATTGTATTCCTACTAAGCGTGCCATGACTAACATGTGCTCAATAACTGGCTTAGAATTGGTTGCAGAGGTTGTAAACGCTGTACGAGTGCATTTGGTGCTTATTTAGCATATAAAGCTGGTATATTAAATGTTTCTACAACCAAACATTCAAATTCAATTGTTTAGTATTGAGGAGCGTTAAAACGTCTGAAAAGCACGTTTTTCAGTAAATATTAACCCGAGAAAATATTATTCGTATTACTGTAATACCTAGTGTCGATCAAAATATAATAATTGTAGCCCTTCTTAGCGTGCCATCACTAACATGTGCTCAATAACTGGCTTAAAATTAATTGCACAGGTCGTAAACGATGTAGGAGTGCATTTGGAGCTTATTTAGCCATATAAAGCTGCTATATTAAACTATTCTGCATCCAAATAATTCAAATTTAATAGGTTAGTATTAAGGTGCGTTAAAACGTCTGAAAATAACGTTTTTCAGTAAATATTAGGGAGTTTTTGCACAACGTCACGTTAAAATAACGTTACGTTAAAATCGAAAGATTTAATTTTGATTGGCTGTATTGTGGACGTCGCTAGGTAACATGGGCTTTAACGTGCCGTCATTTTAGCGGAACGTTATGCAAAAACTCCCTATTAACTCGAGAAAATGTTATTCGAATTACTATAATACCTAGTGTCGATCAAAATGTAATAATTCTAGCCCTTCTAACCGTGCCATCACTAACATTTGCTCAATAACTGGCTTAAAATTGACTGCAGAGGTTGTAAACGCTGTACGAGAACATTTGGTGCGTATTTAGCATATAAAGCTGGTATATTAAATTTCACCGCAACCAAAAAATTCAAATTCAATTATTTAGTATTGAGGAGCGTTAAAACGTCTGAAAAGCACGTTTTTCAGTAAATATTAACTCGATAAAATATTATTCGAATTACTATAATACCTAGTGTTGATCAAAGTATAATAATTGTATCCCTACTAAGCGTGCCATCACTAACATGTGCTCAATAACTGGCTTAGAATTGATTGCAGAGGTTGTAAACGCTGTACGAGTGCATTTGGAGCTTATTTAGCCATATAAAGCTGCCATGTTAAATTTTTCTGCAACCAAAAAATTCAAGTTCAATAGTTTAGTATTAAAGAGCAAAAACACGTTTTTCAGTAAATATTAACTACAGAAAATATTTTTCGAAATACTATAACATCTAGCGTTGACGAAAATATAATAATTGTAGCCCTACTAAGCGTGCCATCACTAACATGTGCTCAATAATTGGGTTAGAATTGATTGCAGATGTTGTAAACGCTGTAGGAGTGCATTTGTAGCTTATTTAGCCATATAGAGCCGCTACATTAAATTTTTCTGCATCCAAAAAATTCAAAATCAATTACTTAGTATTGAGGAGCGTAAAAACGTCTGAAAAGAACCTTTTTCAGTAAATATTAACTACAGAAAATATTTTTCGAATTACCGTAACACCCAGTGTTGACGAAAATACCGGGTGTCTTAAAATGAATTACATCTAGTATGCTTTGAATTTCCCATAATGCAATCTAAAATTTGACTTGAACTTGGCAATACTGTAAGTCTATGTCAAATTCGAGGTTACCAGGTTATGTTTTGCGTCAGTTTGTGTCAAAACTGTAACCTGCTAACCTCGAATTTCACATAGACTTACAGTCTTGCCAATTTTAAGTAAAGGTTTGGATTGCATAATGAGAAATTCAAATCATTCTAGATGTAATTCATTTTAAGACACCCGGTATTTTCGTCAACACTGGGTGTTACGGTAATTCGAAAAATATTTTCTGTAGTTAATATTTACTAAAAAAGGTTCTTTTCAGACGTTGTTACGCTCCTCAATACTAAGCAGTTGATTTTGAATTTTTTGGATGCAGAAAAATTTAATGTAGCGGCTCTATATGGCTAAATAAGCTACAAATGCACTCCTACAGCGTTTACAACATCTGCAATCAATTCTAACCCAATTATTGAGCACATGTTAGTGATGGCACGCTTAGTAGGGCTACAATTATTATATTTTGTTCGACATTAGGTATTACAGTAATTCGAATAATATTTTCTCGAGTTAATATTTACTGAAAAACGTGCTTTTCAGCCGTTTTAACGCTCCTCAATACTAAACAATTGAATTTGAATTTTTTGGTTGCAGTGAAATTTAATACGTATACCAGCTTTATATGCTAAATACGCACCAAATGCTCTCGTACAGCGTTTACAACCTCTGCAGTCAATTTTAAGCCAGCTATTGAGCAAATGTTAGTGATGGCACGGTTAGAAGTTCTAGAATTATTACATTTTGATCGACACTAGGTATTATAGTAATTCGAATAATATTTTCTCGAGTTATACTTACTGAAAAACTTTATTTTCAGACGTTTTAACACACCTTAATACTAACCTATTAAACTTGAATTATTTGGATGCAGAATAGTTTAATATAGCAGCTTTATATGGCTAAATAAGCTCCAACTTCACTCCTACATCGTTTACGACCTGTGCAATAAATTTTAAGCCAGTTATTGAGCACATGTTAGTGATGGCACGCTAAAAAGGGCTACAACTATTATATTTTGATCGACACTAGGTATTATAGTAATTCGAATAATATTTTCTCGAGTTAATATTTACTGAAAAACGTGCTTTTCAGACGTTTTAACGCTTCTCAATACTAAAAAATTGAATTTGAATTTTTGGTTTCAGAAAAATTTATCATGGCAGCTTTATATGGTTAAATAAGCTCCAAATGCACTCCTACAGCGTTTACAACATCTGCAATCAATTCTAAGCCAGCTTTTGAGCACATGTTAGTGATGACACGCTTAGTAGGGATACAATTATTATACTTTGATCAACACTAGGTATAGTAATTCGAATAATATTTTCTAGAGTTAATATTTACTGAAAAACGTGCTTTTCAGATGTTTTAACGCTCCTCAATACTAAACAATTGAATTTGAATTTTTGGGTGCAGAAAAATTTTACATGGCAGTTTTATATGGCTAAATAAGCTCCAAATGCACTCGTACAGCGTTTACAACATCTGCAATCAATTATAAGCCAGCTTTTGAGCACATGTTAGTGATGGCACGCTAAGAAGGGCTACAAATGTTGTAAACGCTGTAGGAGTGCATTTGTAGTTTATTAGCCATATAGAGCCGCTACATTAAATTTTTCTGCATCCAAAAAATTCAAAATCAATTGCTTAGTATTGAGCAGCGTTAAAACGTCTGAAAAGCACGTTTTTCAGTAAATATTAACCCGAGAAAATATTATTCGTATTACTGTAATACCTAGTGTCGATCAAAATATAATAATTGTAGCCCTTCTTAGCGTGCCATCACTAACATGTGCTCAATAACTGGCTTAAAATTGATTGCACAGGTCGTAAACGATGTAGGAGTGCATTTGGAGCTTATTTAGCCATATAAAGCTGCTATATTAAACTATTCTGCATCCAAATAATTCAAATTTAATAGGTTAGTATTAAGGTGGCGTTAAAACGTCTGAAAATAACGTTTTTCAGTAAATATTAACTCG
The DNA here is from genome assembly GCA_940337035.1 of Agriotes lineatus. Lineage (NCBI taxonomy): Eukaryota > Metazoa > Arthropoda > Insecta > Coleoptera > Elateridae > Agriotes > Agriotes lineatus. Next base: position 45,283 of record CALNHX010007940.1, on the reverse strand, counting down.
AGAAAATATTATTCGAATTACTATAATACCTAGTGTCGATCAAAATGTAATAATTCTAGCCCTTCTAACCGTGCCATCACTAACATTTGCTCAATAACTGGCTTAAAATTGACTGCAGAGGTTGTAAACGCTGTACGAGAACATTTGGTGCGTATTTAGCATATAAAGCTGGTATATTAAATTTCACCGCAACCAAAAAATTCAAATTCAATTATTTAGTATTGAGGAGCGTTAAAACGTCTGAAAAGCACGTTTTTCAGTAAATATTAACTCGATAAAATATTATTCGAATTACTATAATACCTAGTGTTGATCAAAGTATAATAATTGTATCCCTACTAAGCGTGCCATCACTAACATGTGCTCAATAACTGGCTTAGAATTGATTGCAGAGGTTGTAAACGCTGTACGAGTGCATTTGGAGCTTATTTAGCCATATAAAGCTGCCATGTTAAATTTTTCTGCAACCAAAAAATTCAAGTTCAATAGTTTAGTATTAAGTTGCATGAAAACGTCTGAAAATCACGTTTTTCAGTAAATATTAACTCCAGAAAATATTATTCGAATTACTATAATACCTAGTGTCCATCAGTATGTAATAATTGTAGCCCTACTAAGCGTGCCATCATTAACATGTGCTCAATAACTGGCTTAAATATTGTAGTATTAAGGTGCGCTAAAACATCTAAAAATCACGTTTTTCAGTAAATATTAACTCTAGAAAATATTATTCGAATTACCATAATACCTAGTGTCGATCAAAGTATAAATGTAGCTCTACTACGCGTGCCATCACTAACATGTGCTCAAAAACTGGCTTAGAATTGATTGTAGAGGTTGTAAACGCTGTAGGAGTGCATTTGGAGCTTATTTAGCCATATAAAGCTGCCATGTTAAATTTTTCTGCAACCAAAAAATTCAAGTTCAATAGTTTAGTATTAAGAAGCATTAAAACGTCTGAAAAGCACGTTTTTCAGTAAATATTTACTCGATAAAATATTATTCGAATTACTATAATACCTAGTGGTGATCAAAGTATAATAATTGTATCCCTACTAAGCGTGCCATGACTAACATGTGCTCAATAACTGGCTTAGAATTGGTTGCAGAGGTTGTAAACGCTGTACGAGTGCATTTGGTGCGTATTTAGCATATAAAGCTGGTATATTAAATTTTTCTACAACCAAACATTCAAATTCAATTGTTTAGTATTGAGGAGCGTTAAAACGTCTGAAAAGCACGTTTTTCAGTAAATATTAACCCGAGAAAATATTATTCGTATTACTGTAATACCTAGTGTCGATCAAAATATAATAATTGTAGCCTTTCTTAGCGTGCCATCACTAACATGTGCTCAATAACTAGCTTAAAATTGATTGCACAGGTCGTAAACGATGTAGGAGTGCATTTGGAGCTTATTTAGCCATATAAAGCTGCTATATTAAACTATTCTGCATCAAAATAATTCAAATTTAATAGGTTAGTATTAAGGTGCGTTAACACGTCTGAAAATAACGTTTTTCAGTAAATATTAACTCGAGAAAATATTATTCGAATTACTATAATACCTAGTGTCGATCAAAATGTAATAATTCTAGCCCTTCTAACCGTGCCATCACTAACATTTGCTCAATAACTGGCTTAAAATTGACTGCAGAGGTTGTAAACGCTGTACGAGAACATTTGGTGCGTATTTAGCATATAAAGCTGGTATATTAAATTTCACCGCAACCAAAAAATTCAAATTCAGTTATTTAGTATTGAGGAGCGTTAAAACGTCTGAAAAGCACGTTTTTCAGTAAATATTAACTCGATAAAATATTATTCGAATTACTATAATACCTAGTGTTGATCAAAGTATAATAATTGTATCCCTACTAAGCGTGCCATCACTAACATGTGCTCAATAACTGGCTTAGAATTGATTGCAGAGGTTGTAAACGCTGTACGAGTGCATTTGGAGCTTATTTAGCCATATAAAGCTGCCATGTTGAATTTTTCTGCAACCAAAAAATTCAAGTTCAATAGTTTAGTATTAAAGAGCAAAAACACGTTTTTCAGTAAATATTAACTACAGAAAATATTTTTCGAAATACTATAACATCTAGCGTTGACGAAAATATAATAATTGTAGCCCTACTAAGCGTGCCATCACTAACATGTGCTCAATAATTGGGTTAGAATTGATTGCAGATGTTGTAAACGCTGTAGGAGTGGATTTGTAGCTTATTTAGCCATATAGAGCCGCTACATTAAATTTTTCTGCATCCAAAAAATTCAAAATCAATTGTTTAGTATTGAGGAGCGTAAAAACGTCTGAAAAGAACCTTTTTCAGTAAATATTAACTACAGAAAATATTTTTCGAATTACCGTAACACCCAGTGTTGACGAAAATACCGGGTGTCTTAAAATAAATTACATCTAGTATGCTTTTAATTTCCCATAATGCAATCTAAAATTTGACTTAAACTTGGCAATACTGTAAGTCTATGTCAAATTCGAAGTTATCAGATTATGTTTTGCGTCAGTTTGTGTCAAAACTGTAACCTGCTAACCTCGAATTTCACATAGACTTACTTCTTCTTCTTCGGTTGGCGCTACAACCCGGGGTGGGTTTTGGCCTGCTCTACAATGGTCTGCCATCTCTTTCTATCGGCAGATATGGTCCACCAGTTCCTGCATCCAAGTTTCTTAAGATCTTCCGTTACATCATCTTTCCATCTTTTCTTGGGTCTGCCCCTATGTCTTGTTTCGCAGGGTTTCCATTCCGTTATCTTTCTTGTTGGTCTTTCCTCTTCCATTCTCTGTATATGACCCAGCCATCTAATTCTTTGAGATTTCACAAACCTCACTATATCTTCTCCGTGTATTAGTGCATTCAGTTCGTGGTTCATTCTGCATCTCCATGTTCCATCTGTTTCTTGCACGGGTCCAAATATCTTGCGCAGTATTCTTCTTTCAAAAATTCTTAAACGGTTTTCATCTGCTTTTGTGAGGGTCCATGTTTCACATGCATATGTAGTTATTGGTCTTATTAGGGTCTTATATAGCTTGTGCTTCGTCGTTTTGCTTATTAGTTGGGATGATATTAGTTTCTTGTATATATACATGCTTTTAGCTCCAGCTATGCATCTTGTCTTAATCTCTTCGCTCATATCGTTCCTATTGTGCAGTTTTGAGCCTAGATAAACGAAGCTCGTTACCTCCTCAAAGGTTTGTCCTTCTATTTCCATGTTCTCTTGGTTTGTTTGATTTCTGGTGTTCCTCATGTATTTAGTTTTTTGTGTATTGACCTTTAGACCTACTTCTTTAGCTTCGTTTTTTAGTTTGGTAAATGTTGATTGAAGTGCTACTTTTTTACGGCAGGATATGACAATATCATCTGCATATGCGTACAGTTGTTGTTGTTTGGTATTTAGCAGGTTGTTCCCCAGGTTTAATTTTCGTACTGCTGATTCTAGGGCTAAATTAAATAATAATGCTGATAGAGCATCCCCTTGTCGGACCCCACTGTTCACGTTAAAGCTTTCGGTTAATTTGCTTTGTATTGAGATTACTGCTCTTGATCCTTCTAGCGTCATTCTAGCCAATTTGATAAGTTTCATTGGTATGCCTAAAGATGGTAGTCTGTGCATTAGTGTGTTCCTATGTATTCTGTCGAAGGCTTGTTCGAAGTCTACAAATAGGTTGTATACTGCTATGTTGTGCTCGTAGCATTTCTCAAATAGTTGCCTCATTAAGTGTATTTGGTCGTTGGTGGAGCGGTTTGCTCTGAATCCACACTGATATTCTCCTAATGACTGTTCTGCAAAGTGTGCAATTCTATTGTACAGAATACTTGAAAGTACCTTATAGGATACATTCAACAGCGTTATACCCCTGTAGTTGCTGCATATCTTTCTATCTCCTTTCTTCAGTATCGGGTGAATCACTCCCACCTTCCATTCGTCAGGCATTTGTTCCTCATTCCATATTCTAATGATTAGTCTGTGTAATCTAACCCATAGTTCTTCTCCTGCATGTTTTAACATTTCTGCTGTTATTGTGTCGATACCTGGGGCTTTGTTATTTTTGAACTTTATTAATACTTCCACGACCTCCTCGTAGCTTGGTTCTAATATTTCCTGATCGACTGTCTGATACTGATTTTCGTCCATTTCCTCCGGGTTTTCTGCATCCGAAAGGAGTTCTTCGAAATATTCCTTCCATCTATTCAATATATCACGTTCATCAGTTATAACTTCCCCCCTTTTATTTACACATGATATTGCTGGGGGGTTATATGCCTTGGTTAGCTTTTTTGCGTCTTTATAGAATTTTCGGCGATTCTTATTTGTGTTTTGTCGTTCTAGTTCTTCTATTTGTTCTTTAATCAGATTTCGTTTCTTTTTTCTACAGATCTTGTTTGCTTCTTTCCGCTTGTTGTTGTATTCTTCTAGTGATGCTCTTGTCATTCTTTGTAGGTACTTTTTCCTTGCATCATTCTTCTTTTGTATTGCTACTCTGCAGTGTTCATCAAACCAGTCTTGGTTTTTCTGTTTGTTTCTGGTTCTTATTACGCGTTCTGTTACTGTAAGTACTGATTGTTTTATTATTTCCCATTCTTCATCTGCCGTTTCTTTCTGATCATGCTTTGTTAGTTCTTTCTTAATTTCGTCTTTGAATACTATTTGGCTTGTTGGCTGTCTTAGATCTTCAACGTTCCATTTCTTTGGTTTATCCTTCTTCTTCGTATTCACAGCAGCTATCCTCTGTTTCACTTTGGCTCTGACTAGGAAATGATCTGAGTCGCAGTTTGCACCTCTGAAGGACCTTACATCTTGTATTGAGCTAGCGCGTCTTCTACTTACTAAGATATGATCAATTTGGTTTATTGTCCTGTCTCCAGGCATTTTCCATGTTCCCATATGTATTCTCTTGTGTGGGAACATTGTACTGCTTATTACTAAATTATTTTCAGCAGCAAAATTGATAACTCTTTCTCCATTTCCATTTGTATTTTCGTGTAGAGTGTATTTCCCTGCGATTTCTTCATTTTCCTGTTCGGTGCCTATTTGCGCATTGAAATCTCCTAAGACGATTATCGCGTCGTGTATATTCGCTTTTTGATAGGTTTGATTTAATTTTTCGTAAAAATCATCTTTTATTTCTTCCGACGCATCTTCAGTTGGTGACTTACATAGACTTACAGTCTTGCCAATTTTAAGTAAAGGTTTGGATTGCATAATGAGAAATTCAAATCATTCTAGATGTAATTCATTTTAAGACACCCGGTATTTTCGTCAACACTGGGTGTTACGGTAATTCGAAAAATATTTTCTGTAGTTAATATTTACTGAAAAAGGTTCTTTTCAGACGTTGTTACGCTCCTCAATACTAAGCAGTTGATTTTGAATTTTTTGGATGCAGAAAAATTTAATGTAGCGGCTCTATATGGCTAAATAAGCTACAAATGCACTCCTACAGCGTTTACAACCTCTGCAATCAATTCTAACCCAATTATTGAGCACATGTTAGTGATGGCACGCTTAGTAGGGCTACAATTATTATATTTTGTTCGACACTAGGTATTACAGTAATTCGAATAATATTTTCTCGAGTTAATATTTACTGAAAAACGTGCTTTTCAGCCGTTTTAACGCTCCTCAATACTAAATAATTGAATTTGAATTTTTTGGTTGCAGTGAAATTTAATACGTATACCAGCTTTATATGCTAAATACGCACCAAATGCTCTCGTACAGCGTTTACAACCTCTGCAGTCAATTTTAAGCCAGCTATTGAGCAAATGTTAGTGATGGCACGGTTAGAAGTTCTAGAATTATTACATTTTGATCGACACTAGGTATTATAGTAATTCGAATAATATTTTCTCGAGTTATACTTACTGAAAAACGTTATTTTCAGACGTTTTAACACACCTTAATACTAACCTATTAAACTTGAATTATTTGGCTGCAGAATAGTCTAATATAGCAGCTTTATATGGCTAAATAAGCTCCAAATGCACTCCTACATCGTTTACGACCTGTGCAATCAATTTTAAGCCAGTTATTGAGCACATGTTAGTGATGGCACGCTAAAAAGGGCTACAATCATTATATTTTGATCGACACTAGGTATTACAGTAATACGAATAATATTTTCTCGGGTTAATATTTACTGAAAAACGTGCTTTTCAGACGTTTTAACGCTCCTCAATACTAAACTATTGAACTTGAAGTTTTTGGTTGCAGAAAAATTTAACATGGCAGCTTTATATGGCTAAATAATGCACTCCTACAGCGTTTACAACCTCTGCAATCAATTCTAAGCCAGTTATTGAGCACATGCTAGTCATGGCAAGCTTAGTAGGGATACAATTATTATATTTTGATCGACATTAGGTATTATAGTAATTCGAATAATATTTTGTCGAGTTAATATTTACTGAAAAACGTAATTTTCAGTCGTTTTAACGCTCCTTAATACTAAACTATTAAATTTGAATTTTTTGGTTGCATAAAAATTTAACATGGCAGCTTTATATGGCTAATATAATAATTGGGTTAGAATTGATTGCAGATGTTGTAAACGCTGTAGGAGTGCATTTGTAGCTTATTAGCCATATAGAGCCGCTACATTAAATTTTTCTGCATCCAAAAAATTCAAAATCAATTGCTTAGTATTGAGGAGCGTAAAAACGTCTGAAAAGAACATTTTTCAGTAAATACTAACTACAGAAAATATTTTTCGAATTACTGTAACACCCAGTGTTGACGAAAATACCGGGTGTCTTAGAATGAATTACATCTAGTATGCTTTGAATTTCCCATAATGCAATCTAAAATTTGACTTGAACTTGGCAATACTGTAAGTCTATGTCAAATTCGAGGTTTTCAGGTTATGTTTTGCGCCAGTTTGTGTCAAAACTGTAACCTGCTAACCTCGAATTTCACATAGACTTACAGTCTTGCCAATTTTAAGTAAAGGTTTGGATTGCATTATGAGAAATTCAAATCATTCTAGATGTAATTCATTTTAAGACACCCGGTATAATAATTACAGCTCCACTAGCGTGCCATCACTAACATGTGCTCAATAACTGGCTTGGAATTGATTGCGGAAGTTGTAAACGCTTTAGGATTGCATTTGAAGCTTATTTAGCCATATAAAGCTGGTATATTAATTTTTTCTGCATCCAAAAAATTTGAATTCAATTGTTTAGTATTGAGGACCGTTAAATAGTCTAAAAAGCACGTTTTTCAGTAAATATTAACCACAGAAAATATTTTTAGAATTACTATAATACCTAGTGTCGATCAAAATATAATAATTGTAGCCCTACTAAACGTTCCATCACTAACATGTGCTCAATAACTGGTTTAGAATTGATTGCAGAAGTTGTAAACGTTGTAGGAGTGCATTTGGAGCTTAGTTAGCCATATAAAGCAGGTATATTAAGTTTTTCTGCATCCAAAAAATTCAAATCCAATTGTTTAGTATTGAGAAGCGTTAAAACGTCTGAAAAGCACGTTTTTCAGTAAATATTAACTACAGAAAATATTTTTCGAATTACTATAATACCTAGTGTCGATCAAAAACTGTGAATTTTGACATTTCATAAATGTGACAATCTGTCAGTTGTATTAAAAAAAGTAGGCTGTTTCAATGTTTTTCACATGGAAAAACAATGCAAGAACAGTGTTATAATGGGCTCTATTGTAATACTGTTTTCGGTATTATAATAACAATATTATATTATGCCATTAATAAAAAACCAACTGAATTATGGTTAGCTCAAGCTAAAGTCCCTGTATATAGAAACAAAAGAGTTGAAAAAACGAGGGTATTCATTGTGATTGGTGAATCACGCGCGTCGTATATTTGAATACTCATTGCCTTAGCAACAGTTTCCCATTAATCAAATTTGACAAATTGTTCATTTAAGTCAAAACTTGTCACTCGAAATGTAGTAATTTGTCTTTTTTATGCAAACATATGGAGCTGCATTTTTGTCTAAGTTCCTAAAATGGCGGGTTGCTGTATTCTTGGCTGCAAAAACAGATCCGAACAAGGTTTTCTATAAAAAAAAAACATCCTAAAAACGAAGAGCTAAGAGCAACATATCAAAAATAGTTCATTTTAATAAAACCAGTGGGAAGGAGTACGCGTGGATGACACAATGAAATTAAAAGGTGCTGCCGATGCCGTTTCTACTTTATTTTCATATCATATAACCAGACCTGAAAATGAAATTTTCTTCAATCCTAAAGACGACTTTTCCGCTGAACCTTTGTCTGAACCTTGCTTTGAAGACAGAAATAGCAATAAACAGGAATCTGCTACCCCAATCACCTATAAATTTCTATACCAAAACAAGGATTCCATTCAAAATTAGTAACCCCCACGCAAACACAAATAAACAATTTAAAAAAGAATAACGTTATCCTGAGCAAGAAACTAGGTACACAATGAAAAGAGTAAAAACGAGAAATTCGAAAAAGCTTTCAAAACATTTTTACTAAAGATCAGTTCGAAGCTTTAATATGCAAAAAACCATCGTTTTAGGAAATGTTCATATATTTGCTATACGAAATGTGTATACATACTTCAGTGTCTTAACATTTGTTACTTATTTCTAATACGAACAGTACTCCACGCTATGTTTTGAATGCTTTGAAGCAGTAGTAGAAATTTAAAGAAAGGTGTTTTAGATAAAACGATCTAGTGACTTTCAAACAGTATTTCCACGCATGCATGCATGTTATGGATCAAATTTGGCGGCTGACGTTTGTGTTTTCTCAACTCTTATCTAACTGTATACAGGGTCTCTAGCATGACCATGCTCAAGCTAGAGTCCCTGTATATTAGATAAGTGTAGGGACAATAACGTGATCCATTCTGATTGGTTGAATCAATGTTTTCAAAGAACAGTTGATTAATGCTGGATCAGTCACTAAAGCCGCAAAAACTCAAAATTTTGACAGTTCTAATACCCGAAAATGAACATGACAAGTTGTAGTGCAATAGGGTATAAAAATTGTTCAGAAGATAGTTATCTTTAAATCTATCCCTAGAAATGCTCATTTGAAGAATAGACGTATTGCATGGCGAATTAAACCGTTGCAAATTTTAATTTATATAGAAGGTATTTAAAAATCGAGACTTGAATTTTTGACATAGGTGTTTGTGATTTTATGTTTGGATTTATTTTGAAATCGTTAATAAATTTTTAATATCATGTTTCCCCTTAAAGTGGCTTTAATTTGTTTAATTCATTTAGTTTATAATGGAAATTTGCGTAGATTTGATAAGCGATATAGTAGTTCTAATAATTACATTTTAATTGCAAAAGTCTAATTTATTATAAACTTCCTAGCTGTCCGATTAAGTTATAATGCATTACAGTTTTAGGTTTATCTACCTTAGTTACTGCCACAAGTTCCTTTTGAATTATTGGATTTTACACAGCTGACAACATTTATGGACAATTTAATATTTCCGTCATCCCTTAAATATTATCCAATTTTAGTTGTTTTAATTACCTGTTTTTTGGGTAAAATTTCGTCAATTACATTGACACGATATGATAGAAAACTGTCAGCGATTACTGCTTGCCAATTGCAAATTATGATCTTGCACATGCTTTCTAAGTAATTATTTTGTCGATGGTCAGCATATTATAAAGCAATTAAGGGGGTTGCAGATAGGTCCACCGATTTTAAAATAAAATTTAAATAGTATTGCATTTGCTAGTCGGCACTGTGTCAAACAAATTCAGGCACAACTTTCCTAGCATAAAATTTTTGTGAGTGTATTGGCAGTGTACACGCTACTAGCATTCAATGATTAATGCGGCGGCAAAAGAAAAAAAACAGTATAAATAACGTAGTCGGCAAAGACGTTTGCTATCACTAGTGACTTTAAGTTTAAATAATTTTTGAAACCAAAGTTACATCAAAATGGCCTCGTCTAGTGATGGTACGTTTTTAATCTTTATTTATTAATCATTGAGTTTTTTGTGTAATTACATACTACCGATATACAGGGTGATTCCTAAGCATGGCAATTAAATTTAATGGAAGTTAGAAGACATCAAACAGAACATTTTGAGTAATAAACTATACGTCAAAAATTAATAATACCACAAAACGTCAAAACATTTAATTGCATAATCTGATTGATGGTTACTAGAATGAATTTCTATAAACATAAGTTCGCACAGGTGGTTACGATAATACCGAACTTGAATAAAATACCTAAGCAAAAAACAGTTGTTTGGCTACTCTACTCACATTTGCTGCATTAGGTTAATATCTTAGAACAGAAAATAGACAGGAAGCCGCATTTGTAAGAAATCCGTGCGACCGCGATGGGTTTTCAAAATGGCGGATGGTTGTTTCCTTTTGGCAGTGGCGTATCATATCAAAAGGGTGCATGTGCAGCAAACAATTTCAACAGTTTTATTAAGTGCACTTTACACTATGTGATTTATGACTACATGTGAGTTTGTGTGACTTCAGTCACTGTCTGTAATTTAAATTGCTTCCTCAGATTGTGTGATTACAAATAATGACCCCATTATACGTTCCCTTCTATGCCCATGACTACTGTTGTGTACAAGTGCGTATGACAAGTGACATGTTCAGAGAGATTATCTCTCTATTTGAAGTGAAAAGTAATATTAATACTTACTGATGTAATGTAATGCCCAAAGTCCTGGTATTTGGGGTCTGACAGCCAAAATTAGTCTCAAACTAACTAAAACCCACAACTGTCAAACCGGTATCACACCTCATTAGTCATACATGGGTTTTCAAAATGGCCGTTTCCGTCGCCTAGATGTTACAGCCAAGTTAAAAGAAATGCGCCTTCCTGTCTATTTTCTGTTCTAAGGTTAATATACTATCAACTGGTTTAGTCAGTGGTTCTCAAAAGTTTGCACCAGACTCTATGCGAAATTTTTTGTCCGCAAGTTATTCATTTTTAGTGCAATATACCTTCACTGAGGTTACACCCATTTAGTTTAATGACCATACTTATGAATCACCCTACATTTTTAGTGAAAAAAAGAAAAAGTCGAATGTTTATTCTGTGGATTTTTGTGTGGCTCTAAAACAGCAGTCAAGCAAGTCAGGAACAATTAATAAGATTTTGAATTGTTTATTTTTGCAATGCTTACTTTAGTTTTAGTCGCTATGATTAAACTATCGTCATATAAACTTGTTATGGTATTAACAAGGACGCTGTGTATAATTTGTATTTTGTTACAGATTGTTGTACAAAACCAGCTAAAAACTTCGCCAGAAATACAGATAGCAGGTGCACTTTTACTGATATTTCGACACTAACAACCATGGAAGGAAACAACCCCTGTAAATGCGCCTTCATGTGTACGTGTACTTGTTGGGATTGCAAAAACTGTCTCAGAAAATGTAAATGTATCCCTATTAAGTATCGATCTGAATGCAACTGCAACATTTGTGTTATAAGTTAACATTTACTTAGAAATAAAAAAGCATTATAATACTCTAGCATTAATATGTACAGTCGTGTTCAAATAAATCTGGGACAATGTTTTTTCGTATGTAGGTTTAATTAAGAATTGAAGAATATCTCCATGGATTTCCTGCTATCTGAAAGAGTTACATTAGACTTTAACAGGTAATGAAATCTGTAACTCTTTCTGATAAGAGAAAATCCATGGAGATATTCTTCAATTCGTCTCTCAACCTGCATGTGAAAAAAACACTGTCCCAGATTTATTTGCACACGACTGTACATGGAAGATATGTGTATATAATAAAACAGTTAATTTGATGTAAATGTACGTTTTTCTTCAAACGGCAGTAAACTATGGCATTATACTGCTGCAGCGGCAGATAAAGTTATTATCTGCCGCTGACAACTTTATCTGCCGCTCGTCAGCGGCAGATAATGTTATCTGCCGCTGACGAGATCAAGTATTTTTCTTCGAATTTTGTTCAGAAAGTTGTAAATAATTTGTTATAAAAACGTTTGAAGAAAAAATGCTATATGTTATCGCAAGCTCGGCAGATAACCCGTCCAGCCTCGCCACATAAAATATAACTTTTGCTCCTAATAACATAATATACTATTTTACATGCTCCAGCTATCCTTATCGAATAAACGTGTTTATTAATTTGGTTTTCCGCCCACCAATAAAGCTGTGCATACGGTACATATCAAGTCTAAGCAATAAAACAATGTAAAGTACTTTTTTCAAGGTCCAGATAAAATTGGCAAAACTGCTTTTTTTAAATTATTAGAAAATTAATTTTTGTCAGGTTTTTCTGTAAACGACTTGTGTCATTTTGACATTTAAAATTAAATTGTCAACTTTTCTTTTATGAAAATGAATACGCTTAAAAAATGAAATCTTTTAAAATTAAATGTAAAAAAAGCAATTCTGAGGTGTGCAGAGGAACTGTTGGATCTGCAGCCTAACATACCAGAAGAAGAAATTTACGAAAGATTACCTAAAAATAAAACTCCTTTAATACCAGATTTTAAATTTCCCACCAATTTTTAGTTCTACAAAGTTACTAAAACAAATTCTACCAACATATTTTTTTAAAGTAATCTAAGTAATGCCAACATAAACCCTAAATTATTTGACCTTCAAAATTTTTATGGGAAAAAACCTACTTTATTGTGAATTCGATTTAGAAAACTGCAATAAAGCATATAGTACATTTTTTTTCTATAATAATTTTCAAGATTAACTTTCTAGGGGATAAGTTGCATTCCTGCAGGGTCCCTAGTTTTAATAATGTTGGTACATAGATTTTTAGTTCTTTTCTTCCACTAAAAAAAATATTGTCATTTTGACAGATATGTCATAATTTAATATTGCTTGCTTCATTTTTGCATTTAAAGTATTTCTTGGTTTTCTTTTTTTATCCGATTTTATTGATGATGATGATTCCATGTTAAAAAAGGAAATTTGTCAAGAGTTCAAATTAAGAAACTTTGGCATTCAAAATTGACACAACCATAATTTTGAAAAAGTTCTACCAACACGAGGTATAAAAATTTCCTAGCGTTTTAATCACATGTCTACCAACGTTGTAACACTTTGACAGTTTTTTACTAAAATTTTAGTTTGAAATGTACACATGCGAAACGACTCAAACTTACCGAGTGACTATAAATGATTGAATTTTTTTTTATTAGGTTGGCACTGTTTATGTTGGTGGAACTGTAAGTCTATGTCAAATGCGAGGTTAGCAGGTTAGGTTTTGCGTCAGTTTTGACATAGAATGACGCAAAACCTAACCTGCGAACATTGAGTTTGACATAGACTTACAGTGCCACCAACATAAACAGTGCCAACCTAAGAAAAAAAAATTCAATCATTTATAGTCACCCGGTATAAGCTTAAGTTTATTTTTGTATTTTAATTTGCAATGAATACCCATATTTGTTAAAGTCTCTGGTGCTACCATTATATGTGTAACGGATAGCTCTGCTGTAGAACTGCATTTTGAACTAAATAATTTAAAATTCTGATACTAATTTTCATAAAAAAATACTTGCACTACATTTCATTGCTTTTCATACTATAATACAGAGCGATTATAAATGATTGTTAGTCCAGAGTGTCTTGGAAAAGTAACCTTCTTTGCTGTACTATAAACTACTGCCATTCTAACATGTTAAAATGTTATTGTTACTAAATTGTTAGAATATAATTGCCTACCAAATATTTCATCTTTTTAACGCTAAAATATTCACTTGTAATGCAAATGTGGTAGGTATGTAATCTTTTACATTTCTCTGTGTATAGAGTGCATACTGCATAGACATATAGTACACACATACAATAGAGCGACAAAACAATAAAACAAGAGTCTTCAACTCACTCTGGAGCAACAATCATTTATAACACTTGGTATTATATACATAAAAACTTATATCAAATTAAGAAAAAATAATATTTGATCAAAAACTTCACCCTATCTGATATATAATTTTTAAATTGATATTATATAAGAATAGTATATCAAAATACTAGTTGCAGAAGGCATCTATTCAAGCACGAATTTGAAATTCCGAAACGAGCTCCATAGCGGGGAGTTGAGGAACAAGTGAGTGCTTGAAGGACCTTCTGCAACGAGTGTTTTATAATATTTTTTCTATTTTGCAACCTTACACCATTTTATAAATTAAAATACAAAAATGTTTTCTATTTTGCGTTTAGAATAACTCCATTCTAGGACCCAAATGACGTCATTTCATAGCGACTTATTCTAACACTCAAATGACGTCATTTGGGTGCTAGCATGTAGTTATTCTAAACGCAAAATAGAAAAAGATATTTTATTTAAATCCAATCTGTACTAATAAGTTCTATAAAAATTTAAAATTTCAATTATTATTGAAAGTCCTTGGAGTTTAAAAATAAATTAAATATTAAATAATCTAAAATTGGTGAGTAAAATATCAAATTTGATGGATAAACAACAATATTTTTTAATATACACTTCTATAATAATACCTGTTTAAAAAACTAAAAAGCGTGTGAAATCTCAACATTAAAACACTGGAGTGCTTTAAAGTTGCTATAGAAACAATGACGTCATTATTTTTAAAGAAAGTTTTATTTGTAATTTACACATGTAATTAGTACCTAAGATATAACAAACAGCATCGTTTTTGTTTTAAATAAATGTTAAATGTATAATTGTTATTATTTGATATGTGGATTTCAGTAGTTTCCAGCTCGTTATTACTTGCTTTGGTTATCGCAGGATCACCAGTATTAACTGCCAATGATGACGTAGTAGTCGTCCCTAGAGCCCTTTATAATACAAGCAGACGCATGTCGCACAAGTTGCATAAAATCCTGCATCACAGTACTTTCGCGTTTACATGTTGGTGGACATGATGCAACCAAAACATAACCCTACAATGTCAAACATTTCAGTCGCTGTGGGTTATTATATTATCTATTCTCGCTGTTCTAGCTTCTAACCTCGTGTTTGAGTTGTCAGCTGTCTTCGTTTTCCTGTGTTTTTTGCCTTTTATGCTTTGCATCAAATGTATATTTCATTTTCTGAAAAGTAACTAGTTTTTTGAATTTGCCGCTTTTGTGATGTGATTCAAAATGGCTGACAAGCATGCTCGTATTATAGAGGTGCTTTAGTCGTCCCATTAACAAATCCAGTAATGCACTTCGAAACTTTCAATTTGTTCACGATAGATTCTTCAATGTAACCAGCAGCAACCGTCGAAAATCTCCAACCTACTTGACGCTTAACCTCATCTACACTCATCCCTTCATTTGCCATAATCGTTGCAGATGTCCTCCTGAAAGCATGGCTGGTGTATCTCGCAGAGTCCGAAAGTTTAAAAAAATGTGCTACACAAGAAGGGCATCTACTAAAGGTGGTACTCCCAACAACTTGCTTGATGCACTTCCCATT
The DNA here is from genome assembly GCA_940337035.1 of Agriotes lineatus. Taxonomy (NCBI): domain Eukaryota; kingdom Metazoa; phylum Arthropoda; class Insecta; order Coleoptera; family Elateridae; genus Agriotes; species Agriotes lineatus. The sequence continues at coordinate 29,851 of CALNHX010007940.1, read as the reverse complement.
AGCGTACTTAAAAAAAAACTATCTGTAGCTACAGTTTTGGGACGTAGAGAAAGGTATTTGTTAAACAACTTAACATACTCTATATCAGAATCGTCAATGATAACAAATTTTCGACTTTTCTCAGTTTTCGATGGACGAATGTTAATGATTAAAGCAGAACCTTCTTAATATCAGACATGCGTAAATCATACATTTCGTATCTTCTGCATGAACACCACAAATTGCGATAACCTGAAAAATGAAGTAACTGTCACTAATTAGGGTCCCGGGTGGTGTAGCTTGAACAAGCGTCCACGTACGATCAGTAGAGTTAAGCAACGCTCTTTCTGGTCAGAACTTGGATGGGAGTTCCACGGCTGTATCTCTCGGCGCTTCGTAGTACGGCTGCCACGGAAATAGTTAGTCCCGGATATCATAATAACATCATGACAGTCGTTAGTGGGATTGGAAGCCCCCATAAAATGTACAGCGACGCCTGTAATTAGCCTAACGGCTGTTGGCTGAGTACAAAAATAAAATAAAATTAAATTACATTAAAAAATAATCTCTGTCAAAACCATCGTATATCAGTACCTTTAAAAACAAGAAAATGCCATCAGGAGCTTGAACGAAAAATCTATGAAGCTCTTCCTCCGTAAAAACGAAAGACTTTTTAGCTTCATAACCTTTATTTGCCGCCTTCATAAACACATGCAGCTTGTGAAATGATGCCACTCTCTTTCTCAACATTGCTGGTAATTTTGCAACGCGATGCTGTTTTGTTAACAATAAGGAATAAATTTCTGTATTTGACATGTGGTGGGCAAATTGTGCTCCTAGTATTTCGTGTTTTAATATAATAAAAATTATTTGCCGCGTGCAAAAAGTACACCATTTATTTCTACAAGTTACCAGGCATCAGTGGAAATGTTTGCAATAGTTTCTACGACATAAAAATTATAAATTGTGCAAACCAACTTCGGCTGTGGAGCGGCACTGAGCACCTGAAGATTCCGAACATCGACACCGGACCATTTGAGCTGCAGAAGCCAGGGGTCTCCAGTCCAACAGGCCAAGCAGGTGTGTAAAAGCATCCCCAAACGAAATTTGCTACCAGGGAAGCGACTTCAAGTTGATAAAGCCATCAGCGTCACCTACAACCAGCTCCGAGGCGAAGATCGTTATAATGTAGGATTTGACATGTTTTAAGTGATTGGAGTCCGGAAAGCTAGTGGACGTCAAGAATACACCTTGCGGAGGGGAGTCATCGTGTTTCCAAGAGTCCAGATTTGTCCGAGTTCGAGTAAAATGCATGACGTTAGTAGAAAATGCGGTTTTGCCAGAATTTGAAGCGATCCCCCCAGGAAGTGGAACCAAAGAGAGTTGCCAGCGGCGTATACGTCACATCTGAAACAAAATCAAATTAGTTGTTGCTAGGCAGGAGTTTTGCTACAATTTATCTGATGGTTCCTTGCACAATTTTTACTTTTGAATCGTCAAATAAACGCTTTATGCTCTAACAACCTGCTGTGGTAAATGTCAAGTTTGTGAGGTTATGAGTAATCAAAGCAAGTAGCGCAGTTGTGCCAAAATAAATTGCGTTTTGGAGCTATCCAGAGTCCAATATTCTAAACATAAATTTCAAATAGAGCTCAAATTTGAACCCAACCTGAGAGATTAGTCTTGTGTTTTGCCAGAGCAAGCCCAGAAAATTATTGCAATTCGATAAAATATAGAAAAGGGCGTTTAACCATTTTATTAAAAGTAATAAATACATTTCATTCTGATTAGCCTAAAATACTGACAGGCGACGTTTTACACTTTTCAAATTTAATCAAAATACCTTGAGTATTGTGTGGTGAGTTGCCTTATTTAATTATTTATATTCTAATTAAAGCCTTTATTAATAGAGGGTATCATTACTACAGTATCAAGTTTTAATGTCATACCTTTTTTCGTTTTTGAGATATTCTGTTCACACACACACACACACACACACAGACACACCGACACACAGACGGATCAATAAACTTATATATGAAGTTTCAACGCCATACCCCCTTTCGTTTTTGAGATATTCTGTTCACAGACACACACACACACACACACACACACAGACAGACCAATGAACAAAAATATGTTTTATGGTTCAGGGGACTCTAAAACGTGAAGATCAGTTAAAAACTCAATTTCGAATTTTTGGGGTGAACCCAATACTTCAATTTTTAAAACTCCCGTGCATACGATAGACGACTTACGAAACAATATTACCAGACAATGTCAACTAATTGATGAAAATATGCTGATACATGTTTTCGAAAACATGAAACGCCGGATCAATTTATGTTTAAATGTTATATATATATCGCGGAGTTTCTTATTACTTGTAACCATGATATTGCTGGTCTTCCTCTTCGCCTTCTTTTATTCTGTGGTGTATAGTTGAGAGCCTTCTTTGGCCATCTGTCTTCTGCCATTCGCATCACGTGACCATACCATATTAGTTGTCTGGATTCTATTTTGTCTACGGTGGTAAATATGCTATTAGTTCGACGCTTAATTTCCACATTTGATACATGGTCCAGCCTTGAAATTCCCATGGCCCTTCTCTTGAAATCAATTTCCACTGTTTCGATCAACTTCTTGTCCTTGACCGTAAGCTGCCAACATTCCGCCTCATATGTTAAAATTGGTTCTACAATAGTTTTGTAGAATGTCATTTTTGTGTTTATTTTAATATGGTTTGACCATAGCAAACAATTTAAAGTGCGAACACATTTTCGTCCTTGTTGTACTCTGTTATATATGTCTTTTCTTGAATTCCCTTCCTGTGCTATTATGCTGCCTAAGTATTTATACCCTGTATTTTTTTATTTCTTTGTTTATTTGTAATTCGGGGTCGCTGGTCTCACTGCCCACTACCAAGTATTCCGTTTTTGCCATATTAATGCTTAGTCCCCACTTTTTATATTCTTTTGTAAGTTTTCGGAACATAAAGTCCATATCGTATTTATCATTTGCCACCAGCACCTGATCATCTACGAATAAAAGTGTCGTTAAGCATTGGTCGTTCATTTCTATGCCCATTCGTGAAACTTGTTTTCTCCAATCATGCAGTGTTTCCTGGATATAGATTTTAAATAAGGTCGGTGATAAGCAACACCCCTGTTGAAGACCCTTTGTTACAGGAAACTGGTGGATTTTTTGTAAATATTCCAGATGGATCGAATGTATATTTTACTAAAGCCAATCTTTGTCAAAGTTTCAAAAAGATGTTTTAGAGAGACCGTATCGTACGCTTTTTCCAAATCAATAAATATTAGGTGCGTAGGTAAATCTCTAGCTTTACGTTTTTCTATTACCTATTGAAGAACGAATATGTTGTCCGTACATCATCTTCCGGCGCGAAATCCACTTTGTTCTTCTATAATTCTTATCTTATTTTCAATTCTTTTCTTAATGATCTTGCCATACAACCTCCCCACTGCACTAGTTACACTTATTCCTCGATAATTCTGACAGACTTTCTTGCTTCCTTTTTTAAAAATCGAGGTTATGTAAGCTAAATTCCAATCATGTGGAATATCGTCCCCTTCTATCATACATTTGCTAAAGACGTCTGCTAGAATTTTTATTAGCCTGTCTGGTCCATATTTAACTAGCTCGATAGGGATGTTTCCAGGCCCCGCCGCCTTTCCATTTTTGGTGTCTTTGAGAATTTCAATTATTTCTTCTTTTGTTATTTCCCGTACTAAGTTGTCTTTTGCTTTTTCGATGTTTATACCCTTCATTTTATATTCCGTTCTATTTTCATTTAGTAGTGTTCTATAAAGCTCTCTCCATTGACTACTACTAATAAGGTTCACGTCTTTTGATTCTTGTCCCTACTTCCTGAGATTTTTTATTGTTCTCCATGCTTCTGAGACCTTTGCTCCATCCATGCACCTATTTAGTTGTTCACATTTATGTTCCCACATTTCATTCTTACTTTTGGATACTTCCCTTTTCGTCTCTCTGTTCAAATATGCATATTCTTGTCGATCCGTTTCTTTCTTTGTACTCAGCCATTTGTGATAAGCTTTCTTTTTATTTTTTACTAGCGTTTCTATCTTATCCGACCACCACTCGGTATTCTTTTTACGTAGTTCTTCTTTCCATCCTAGACTCTCTTTAGCTGCTTCGTGTATGCAGATTTTAATCTTGCCATATATTTCTTCCGCTTTAACATTTCTGGTCTCAACTGCTTTTAGTTTATTTGCTAATCTGAGTTTATATAAAAACTTTAGAGACTCATGTCTTAAGCTTTCAAGGTTATAACGGCACATATTTAGAGTCTTCTCTTTATTTTCGGTAGATGATGCCGCGTCTGTATTGGATTTACGGTAATTAACTATTACTTTTGCAATCACCAAATGATGATCCGATCCACATTCTGGCCCACGGTATACTCTAACATCTGTAGTCTGTAGCTTTGAATTTTGGCGCTGAATAACGTAGTCAATTATTGACAGCTGTCCTGTAGTTGATCTCATCCATGTATATTTATGTTGATCTCTATGTGGAAAGAAGCCATTCATTATTCTTAAATCTGCCGCCCTGCATAGATCTATTAACCGTCTTCCATTGTCATTTTCTACCGGTTCTCCGTATCTTCCTATAACTGGATCATCGATGTCCATTCCAGTGCGACGATTTAGATTTCCCAAAAGGCCAAAATGTATACTTCCCTATCATTTTTAATATCCAATAGTACACTACTTAGTTGTTCGTAAAATTTATCTTTGGTTGGTTCATCAGCGTCATTACTAGGGGCCTATACTCCAATGATTATAAGATTATGGCCGTTCTTTTTAATTTCTAAGGTGATTATTTGCTCATCGATTTCTTCCCAACACTTTATATTATTTTTTAAACGTTTATGTACAGCGATAGAAACTCTTCTTTTAGCCCTTGAATCTTTATTTACACCACTATAGAAGTGGATATAGTCACCCACTTTTTCGTTTTCTTTTCCTTTCTTTTTCGTTTCTGTAAGAATACATATATGTCGATTTTCATGTTATTCAATTCAGTGCAGACTTCTCTTTGTTTATTTTTAATTCCTTGTATATTCCATGTAGCCATTTTCATAGTCCTTTTTCTAAGCGTTTGTCGTAGTTTAAATCCATCCTTGTTCCGAGGCATATTGTCGAAATTTTTAGCATATTTAACTTTTTTTACGAGTAACGAGGAGCTGGCCCGTCCTCAACCCCCAATCCTGGAGGGCCGACCTGTTGGTCCGCGGGTGGTATTTTATTTCCCACCTACCCGTCGGCTTCGCCGGTGTGGGGATTCCCCTATCCGCCGCCTGGGGACGCGCCCATCTGCTGTAATAACTTTTTCCTGCTGCTGATCATGTAAGTCAGTGATACAGCCTTAGTAACAAAACGTGTAAGTCGGTGATTATATTTGTTTGCTGCTTTTTCTTGACAACGGAACTTAATATTATTATTAAGTTTCTAGGACAATTTAACTGGTGTCATTGTCAACCAATGGCATTCTTCAATTTAAAAATAAACTACCAATCGAACGATTATTTTAGTGACAATAATTCGAGGAGCTTTATTTCAGCGACAATAATTCGAGGAGCTTTATTTCAGCGACCATTTTTTCTGTAACAATTATTGTAGTGAAAATCGTACGACACTCATTAATGACCAATAGAAAAATTAGTTCACGAGCCGTAACCAAGACAACTAAAAAATTTCTTGGAAATTTTTTGTAGGTAGACATTACTTCTTTTTAGGGTTCGTGTCGTTACGATTTTCTTACCGAATCTGCATTCGAGCATTAATTCATATCCGGAAATTATTTTTCGTGCATTCCAACAACGACCTAATTTGCCCTCGCGTCCCGCTCGGGCAAATTAATACGACGTAGTTGAAACGCACTCAAAAAAATTTCCGGAAAGAATTAATGCTCTTATGAGATTATATGTGACAATATTTCGAGAAGCTTTATTTCAGCGACAATTTTTTCTGTAACTATTTTTTAATTAAAAGTTAAATTGTCAAGACGAATAGGACTCTAGGTCGAAATATTGCAGAAAATCGTACGACACTCATTAATGACCAATAGAAAAATTAGTTCACGAGCCGTAACCAAGACAACTAAAAAATTTCTTGGAAATTTTTTGTAGGTAGACATTACTTCTTTTTAGGGTTTGTGTCGTTACGATTTTCTTACCGAATCTGCATTCGAGCATTAATTCATATCCGGAAATTATTTTTCGTGCATTCCAACAACGACCTAATTTGCCCTCGCGTAAAAATAAACTACCAATCGAACGATTATTTTAGTGACAATAATTCGAGGAGCTTTATTTCAGCGACAATAATTCGAGGAGCTTTATTTCAGCGACCATTTTTTCTGTAACAATTATTGTAGTGAAAATCGTACGACACTCATTAATGACCAATAGAAAAATTAGTTCACGAGCCGTAACCAAGACAACTAAAAAATTTCTTGGAAATTTTTTGTAGGTAGACATTATTTCTTTTTAGGGTTCGTGTCGTTACGATTTTCTTACCGAATCTGCATTCGAGCATTAATTCATATCCGTAAATTATTTTTCGTGCATTCCAACAACGACCTAATTTGCCCTCGCGTCCCGCTCGGGCAAATTAATACGACGTAGTTGAAACGCACTCAAAAAAATTTCCGGAAAGAATTAATGCTCTTATGAGATTATATGTGACAATATTTCGAGAAGCTTTATTTCAGCGACAATTTTTTCTGTAACTATTTTTTAATTAAAAGTTAAATTGTCAAGACGAATAGGACTCTAGGTCGAAATATTGCAGAAAATCGTACGACACTCATTAATGACCAATAGAAAAATTAGTTCACGAGCCGTAACCAAGACAACTAAAAAATTTCTTGGAAATTTTTTGTAGGTAGACATTACTTCTTTTTAGGGTTTGTGTCGTTACGATTTTCTTACCGAATCTGCATTCGAGCATTAATTCATATCCGGAAATTATTTTTCGTGCATTCCAACAACGACCTAATTTGCCCTCGCGTAAAAATAAACTACCAATCGAACGATTATTTTAGTGACAATAATTCGAGGAGCTTTATTTCAGCGACAATAATTCGAGGAGCTTTATTTCAGCGACCATTTTTTCTGTAACAATTATTGTAGTGAAAATCGTACGACACTCATTAATGACCAATAGAAAAATTAGTTCACGAGCCGTAACCAAGACAACTAAAAAATTTCTTGGAAATTTTTTGTAGGTAGACATTATTTCTTTTTAGGGTTCGTGTCGTTACGATTTTCTTACCGAATCTGCATTCGAGCATTAATTCATATCCGGAAATTATTTTTCGTGCATTCCAACAACGACCTAATTTGCCCTCGCGTAAAAATAAACTACCAATCGAACGATTATTTTAGTGACAATAATTCGAGGAGCTTTATTTCAGCGACAATAATTCGAGGAGCTTTATTTCAGCGACCATTTTTTCTGTAACAATTATTGTAGTGAAAATCGTACGACACTCATTAATGACCAATAGAAAAATTAGTTCACGAGCCGTAACCAAGACAATAAAAAAATTTCTTGGAAATTTTTTGTAGGTAGACATTACTTCTTTTTAGGGTTCGTGTCGTTACGATTTTCTTACCGAATCTGCATTCGAGCATTAATTCATATCCGGAAATTATTTTTCGTGCATTCCAACAACGACCTAATTTGCCCTCGCGTCCCGCTCGGGCAAATTAATACGACGTAGTTGAAACGCACTCAAAAAAATTTCCGGAAAGAATTAATGCTCTTATGAGATTATATGTGACAATATTTCGAGAAGCTTTATTTCAGCGACAATTTTTTCTGTAACTATTTTTTAATTAAAAGTTAAATTGTCAAGACGAATAGGACTCTAGGTCGAAATATTGCAGAAAATCGTACGACACTCATTAATGACCAATAGAAAAATTAGTTCACGAGCCGTAACCAAGACAACTAAAAAATTTCTTGGAAATTTTTTGTAGGTAGACATTACTTCTTTTTAGGGTTTGTGTCGTTACGATTTTCTTACCGAATCTGCATTCGAGCATTAATTCATATCCGGAAATTATTTTTCGTGCATTCCAACAACGACCTAATTTGCCCTCGCGTAAAAATAAACTACCAATCGAACGATTATTTTAGTGACAATAATTCGAGGAGCTTTATTTCAGCGACAATAATTCGAGGAGCTTTATTTCAGCGACCATTTTTTCTGTAACAATTATTGTAGTGAAAATCGTACGACACTCATTAATGACCAATAGAAAAATTAGTTCACGAGCCGTAACCAAGACAACTAAAAAATTTCTTGGAAATTTTTTGTAGGTAGACATTATTTCTTTTTAGGGTTCGTGTCGTTACGATTTTCTTACCGAATCTGCATTCGAGCATTAATTCATATCCGGAAATTATTTTTCGTGCATTCCAACAACGACCTAATTTGCCCTCGCGTCCCGCTCGGGCAAATTAATACGACGTAGTTGAAACGCACTCAAAAAAATTTCCGGAAAGAATTAATGCTCTTATGAGATTATATGTGACAATATTTCGAGAAGCTTTATTTCAGCGACAATTTTTTCTGTAACTATTTTTTAATTAAAAGTTAAATTGTCAAGACGAATAGGACTCTAGGTCGAAATATTGCAGAAAATCGTACGACACTCATTAATGACCAATAGAAAAATTAGTTCACGAGCCGTAACCAAGACAACTAAAAAATTTCTTGGAAATTTTTTGTAGGTAGACATTACTTCTTTTTAGGGTTTGTGTCGTTACGATTTTCTTACCGAATCTGCATTCGAGCATTAATTCATATCCGGAAATTATTTTTCGTGCATTCCAACAACGACCTAATTTGCCCTCGCGTAAAAATAAACTACCAATCGAACGATTATTTTAGTGACAATAATTCGAGGAGCTTTATTTCAGCGACAATAATTCGAGGAGCTTTATTTCAGCGACCATTTTTTCTGTAACAATTATTGTAGTGAAAATCGTACGACACTCATTAATGACCAATAGAAAAATTAGTTCACGAGCCGTAACCAAGACAACTAAAAAATTTCTTGGAAATTTTTTGTAGGTAGACATTATTTCTTTTTAGGGTTCGTGTCGTTACGATTTTCTTACCGAATCTGCATTCGAGCATTAATTCATATCCGGAAATTATTTTTCGTGCATTCCAACAACGACCTAATTTGCCCTCGCGTAAAAATAAACTACCAATCGAACGATTATTTTAGTGACAATAATTCGAGGAGCTTTATTTCAGCGACAATAATTCGAGGAGCTTTATTTCAGCGACCATTTTTTCTGTAACAATTATTGTAGTGAAAATCGTACGACACTCATTAATGACCAATAGAAAAATTAGTTCACGAGCCGTAACCAAGACAATAAAAAAATTTCTTGGAAATTTTTTGTAGGTAGACATTACTTCTTTTTAGGGTTCGTGTCGTTACGATTTTCTTACCGAATCTGCATTCGAGCATTAATTCATATCCGGAAATTATTTTTCGTGCATTCCAACAACGACCTAATTTGCCCTCGCGTCCCGCTCGGGCAAATTAATACGACGTAGTTGAAACGCACTCAAAAAAATTTCCGGAAAGAATTAATGCTCTTATGAGATTATATGTGACAATATTTCGAGAAGCTTTATTTCAGCGACAATTTTTTCTGTAACTATTTTTTAATTAAAAGTTAAATTGTCAAGACGAATAGGACTCTAGGTCGAAATATTGCAGAAAATCGTACGACACTCATTAATGACCAATAGAAAAATTAGTTCACGAGCCGTAACCAAGACAACTAAAAAATTTCTTGGAAATTTTTTGTAGGTAGACATTACTTCTTTTTAGGGTTTGTGTCGTTACGATTTTCTTACCGAATCTGCATTCGAGCATTAATTCATATCCGGAAATAATTTTTCGTGCATTCCAACAACGTCATAATTTGCCCTCGCGTCCCGCTCGGGCAAATTAATACGACGTTGTTGCAACGCACTCAAAAAATTTCCGGAAAGAATTAATGCTCTTATGAGATTATATGTGAAAATTTTTGCTCTTCAGATTGTCTCGTTTCTGTTGCTTTAGAAAATAACGACTCGTGCTTCGCCCCAGAAACTCGTATCTGAATCTCAAAAATTATTGTCGGCAATATTTTGACCTCTCGTCCTATTATTACTGACAATAAAATTTGCAAAGCAAGATGCAGCTTTAGACGTTTTGGTTATAAATTGCATGTGTTTATGTGACATGTGACACTCACAGGTAACACGACTCACGAATATTGACAGGTGACAAACCAAACGATTTTTTCAAAAATCTAGGAAAATGTTGATAAGCAGCGGGAAAAATATAATAAGATAACTCGGGCTGTATCGCCTATTAACATTTTCGGCAAACAAGCCGCGACTTCGTATTGGCTTGTACTTGCCTACCTCAAATGTTAATAGGTCCTTACATTCCTTGTGACTTAAATAGCTATAATAAAAGACTGTGTCCTATGTTTAATATCCTTAGTTATAATCATGTATTAGTATTTTATTGATTTATTACTACATTATCACATTTTAACTAAATCTGGTGTGATACACTCACACAACTTCCTTTTACAGTGATTTTATAATTAGGCAAAAATTTGATTTTTAATTTTTAAGCATTTTTCAAAAATTATAACGTCTACTAAAACGGTCAAAATAAAGCGTTAGTTGAAAAGACAAATTTTCTCTAACATTTTAAGCTGAATTCAAAAATGTAATAATATACCGGGTGTTCTATTTAAAATAAAAGTTAATAAAAAAATAGAAAAAAATCTGGTGTCATACACGCACACAACTTTCTTTTACAGTGATCTTATAATTAGCTAAAAAATTGATTCTGAATTCTTCTGCATTTGTCAAAATTTTTCAAAATTACAAATTCTACAGAATCCGTACAAAATAGAGGGTTATTACAAAAGAAACATTTTCTCTAGAATTTTAAGCTGAATTAAAAAATGTAATAATATACCGGATGTTCTATTTAAAATAGGAGTTAATACAAAAATAGGGAAAAAAACAAAAGAAACCCATTTTAAAGGTATTCAACTGGAAAATTACCTATCTCACATCAATACACATTAAAAATGTAATAATAATGTAAAGTTTGAAAAACTCGTTACAGCCCTTTTTGAAAAAATGGAAAAACTGAAAAATCACAAGAGTAAACACCATACTTCCGGTTATGCGATTTTTTTCAAAAGCTTGCTGTCTCATCTACATAGTACACAAAACTTATATATGAAGTTTCAATGCCATACCTCTTTTCGTGTTTGAGATATTCTGTTCACAGACAGACACACAGACCGACACACAGACAGACCAATGAACAAAAACATGTTTTTTGGGTTCAGGGGACACTAAAACGTGAAGATCTGTTGAAAACTCAATTTCGAATTTTTGGGGTGAATCCAATACTTCCTTTATCGTAAAAGGAAGTAATAATGATTATTCAACACTATAACGAACGAACCAATGAAAATTGTTCAATTTGTCAGAAACGGCCAATCAAAATTGACTGTCATTGAAAACATCTAATGTCACAGTGTTTTTACGCGAGCCTGATTGGTTTCAATGATTTCAATTTAGTGAGTAGCCTTTGACTGCCATTTCACAAAAACGTCAAAGTCAAAGTTTGCAAATCAGTGTCGTTCTAAAAACTCGTTATAATCGTGTTGGAAGCTCCAGTATTGAATTAATAGTGGAAAACGTTAAAATTGTGGGCTGTCGAACACGGTAAAAGTCATCTACCCATATTGTTGAATAATCTTTCCAAATACCACTCAAGGCACAATTTTTGAAGAGAATTTTCTTCGTCAACATGCAAATTATTGCAAATTTCTCTCAACAAAAACTGCTCAAATTCCACTCGACCTGCGGTCTCGCGGAATTTTTAACGCAGTTTTGATTTCGAGAAATTTAAACGCAATAATTTGCATGTTACCAAAAAAAATTCTCAAAAAAATTTCACCTTTTATGGTATTACCCTTGAAAATCTTTTTGAAATCGCTTTGAATGACGTCTTATTTAAGGTTAGGTGGTATAAAAACAGACACAGATAATATGCAATTTATAATCCATAGCCGCCCAGGAGGTAAAGACTTTTTGAACACCCGTTACAATAAAATGCCTTCTAATAATTGTTTGGAACCATATATTTAATAGTACTATATTGTTAGCGCGTGTAAATGAGGAGGTCACAGCGTAAGTAAGTCAGACAACCAACTCTTTTACACACTTGGTAAGCTGTGCGCAAGCGTCGTTCGCGCGGTGGGGAAGTGGTCAAGTTTAAAATTCGCTTCTAAAGGCGGAGTTCGAATTCTCAGGCATGCGCACAAGACGCGTAGTGTTTAGAGTGAGACTATTTCGGCGCAGTAATGTTTTCGGCCGGAAAGAGGAGAAATTAAAGATAAATTTTATGAAGAATTAGAAGATACCTATAACTACCTGACAAAACAGGAAATTAAAATGGTAATCGGAGATTGGAATGCGAAGGTAGGGAGGGAAGGAAAATACGAACCAATAATAGGACGGCATAGCAAACACCTGATAAGCAATGATAATGGGAAAAGATTGATAAGTTTCGCGACGCAGTATGGCTTACGGATCGCAAGCACAATATTCGATCATAAAGAGATACATAAAGGAACATGGATTGGGCCCAGCAAGAAATACACAAACCAAATCGACCACGTCCTCATTCAAAATGAAAGTATGAACAACGTAAAAGACGTACGCAGCTACAGAGGAGCGGATGCGGATAGTGACCATTTCCTAGTTATCACAAAAATTAGACAAAAAATTGAAACTGGAAAAAATAAAAATACTAGAAAAGAGGGAAGAATAAATGTGGCAGGACTAGCAGAAGAGACGATAGCAGAAAGATACAAAGAGGAGTTAGGAAGAAAACTAGTAAGCATACGAAAGGGAAATGAAAACCTCAGCTGGGGGCAAATACAAGAAGCCATACGAAGCACTGCAAGACAGACAATCCCACAAGAAAGGAAAACTAAAGGAGCGGGTTGGTTCGACAACGAATGTAAGGAAGAGCTAATAAAAAGGAGACAAACGAAAGAGAAAATGCTGCAGACAGGGGATTCAGAAGATAAACAGAAATATGAGGAACAAAGGAGAATAGTCAAGAGGACGTGCAGGAGAAAGAAGAGAGCACATACAGAAAAGAAAATAAAAGAATTAGAAGAAAAGCTTGCGAATAAAGAAATAAAGAATTTTTACCAAGGTGTCAAAAAGCACAAAGCGGGATGGCGACAAAACATACAACGTATTAGAGATAAAAACGGGAAAGTAATAGTAAATGAAGGAGAGACATTAGAAAGATGGAGAGAGTACTTCAATGAGCTGTTAAACATAAAAAACGCAGGCAACAATGAATCAGAAAAACGCACAGAAGTGCAAATGACAGAAGAGGAAAGCGTAATACCACCGACAATGGAAAACATACGGGAAACAATCAAAAAGCTAAAGAATGGCAAAAGTCCAGGAAAAAATGGTATCAGTGCGGAATTAATAAAACAGGGAGGAGAAATTCTAACACAAGAAATACAGCAGATAATAGAAGGAATATGGAAAGAAGGAAAATTACCCAAAGAATGGGAAATAGCTCAACTGGTACCCATCTACAAGAAGGGGAAAAAAGAGGACTGCGAAAACTACAGGGGGATCGCACTGCTCTATGTTGTATACAAGATAATGGCAAAGGAAATAGAAACGAAGATTAAAGAACACACCGAAAAAGAAGTAGGCGAGTATCAAAGTGGCTTCAGACCAGGAAGAAGCGTAACGGACCACATTTTTACACTGAAGCAGACGCAAAACATGCTGAATCAATACGGCAGTAGAATATACACGGTCTTCATAGATTTCAAGCAATCCTACGACGCCATAAACAGAGCAAAGCTAGAGAACGCAATGAGAGAACTTGGAGTACCAACAAAGTTGGTGAATTTAACAAGAATGACCCTGGATACCACTAGAAATGAGGTGAAAGTCAATGGCAGGACCTCGAAAAGCTTCCAAACAACATCTGGTTTAAAACAACGAGACCCACTATCGACCACCCTTTTTAACGTACTTTTGGAATGGGTAGTAAGGAGAAGCGGGATAAATAGGACGGGTACCTTAAAAACAAAATCGCACCAAATCCTAGCTTATGCTGACGACGTGATGATTTTAGCGCGGACGAGAAAAGAACTCATACAAGTGTGTGAAAATTTCATAAGGGCGGCGGGAATAGTCAACCTGAAGGTTAACGAAAACAAATCCAAGTATATGGAACTGGTACCAACAGGAAAACTACGAGGACAGAGACTAGATTTGATGCTGAGTACAGGAACGAATGAAAATATAAGACTAGAAGAGGTGGAAAGCTACGTTTACCTAGGAACGATTATAACAGAAACAGGAGGAGAAAGGGCAGAAATCGAAGCAAGGCTGGAGAAAGGGGACAGAAGTGCAGGGGCCCTAACCAAGATATTAAAATCAAAAAGTGTCGCCAGGAAAACCAAGGTACGATTATATAAGACAGTAATAAGGCCAACAGTTCTGTACGGGAGTGAGATATGGACGCTCAGGAAAAGAGAAATGGAGAAAATAGACGCGTAGGAAAGAAAATTACTGAGAAGAATATACGGCGGAAAGAAAGAAAAGGAAGTATGGTACAGAAGAACAAACAAAGAAATAGAAGACCTGTATGGAGAACCAGCACTTAGCAACCAAGTAAAAGCGGCAAGGTTACGCTGGCTAGGACACTTACAAAGACAAGCAGAGGATAGAACCCCCAAAAAGTTAATGGACATCAATCTAGGAGAAGTAAGAAGAAAAGGAAGGCCAAGAAGAGAATGGTTAGAAGCAGTTAAAGAAGACTTGGACGGAAAACAGATACAGAACTGGAAGGCACAAGCTGGGGACAGAAAGAGATGGAGAGAGATTACTAAGCTATGGGCCTGAATGATATATATATATATATATATATATATATATATATATATATATATATATATATAATGTTTTCGGCCGTTCGCAGGCCTTTCTAGCAATATAGAAGTAAAAATATATGTTTGGAAGCTTTTGGATATGTCAATTAAAAAGTAATGCCAACGTCACAATAATTAATTACTTAACTATGAGATTGAAAAAGAGATATAGCTATACTATTTGTGTCCGTAGTACCCTGTTAAAGGACAGATATGTCAAATTGATATCAAGACACCCTAGGATGTTTCAGTGTTTTTACTTCCTGTTACAATAAAGAAAGTATTGGATTCACCCCAAAAATTTGAAATTGAGGTTTCAACAGATCTTCACGTTTTAGAGTCCCCTGAACCCAAAAAACATTATTTTTTTCATTGGGCTGTCTGTGTGTGTGTCTTTGTGTCTGTGTTTGTATCTGTGTGTGTGTCTGTGTGCGTGTCTGTGTGTGTGTCTGTGTATCTGTCTGTCTGTGAACAGAATATCTCAAAAACGAAAAGAGGTATGGCATTGAAACTTCATATACATATAAGTTTTGTGTACTATTTAGATGCGACAGCAAGCTTTTGAAGAAAATTGCATAACTGGAAGTAGGTGTTTACTCTTGTAATTTTTCCGTTTTTTTCGATTTTTTCAAAAACGGCTCTAACGATTTTTTTCGAACTTCACATTTTTATTAAATTTTTAATGTGTGTGATGTGAGATAGGTGATTTTCCAGTTGAATACTTCTAAAATGGGTTTCTTTTGTTTTGCTTTCTATTTTTTATTAACTCCTATTTTAAATAGAACACCCGGTATATTATTACATTTTTGAATTCAGCTTAAAATTCTAGAGAAAATTTGTCTTTTTAAATCAAAAATATACGGTACCCCCCACCCAAGAAAAGCGCCCTTCCGTGCTTTCCAAGAATACTTCGATACTCAGCATTACTCCGTTTCGCTAATACAATGAAATGCTATTAACCAGTTATTTATAAAAAAAAAAAAACAAAAAAAAATTTTTTTTTGCCGACGACCATAGCTCAAAAGTTGATGTTGCCTTCATTTTCGGAGGACCTATCGTATGAAAACGATCCAAGACTTCAGGAAGGTTCCTGGCGACCGGAATCGTGTACACATACGAACATACATCCCCCGCACAGCACGTTTAGGCACCCCCCAATACGGGGGATTGATCTAGCGGGCTGGGATCTTCACCAAAAGATCCGCACCGCCGAGACGGAGATTTGATATAGTGGGTTTATTAGTCGGTTGGCTCGAATTTTAGAGATATTTGACTCAGGGTGTTTTCGATATGAGGGAATTTCAATACTTCGTACACTTCGTGTCGAAGTAATTTAGCTAATTATAAGATCACTGTAAAAGGAAGTTGTGTGCGTGTATCACACCAGATTTTTCATATTATAATAGCAATACTTTAGTAGATAATGCAATGAGGGAGAGAAATGCGTTATTTTGCTGAGGTGCAATTTCTGTCTCGAGGGCGAAGCCCGAGAGTCAGAAATTGCACTGAAGCAAAATAGCATTCTTTCTGAGTTGCATACACTATTTTTTTCATGTTGCAGGAAGATTAAAAAAGAAAAACCCGTTTTTTTAAACGTCATTTATTAACATTTTAGTTACAATTATTTTAAAATTAGTAGCCTATGGTAAATTTTAAAGTTGGTGGCACTGAAAGTCATTATGACAAGAGTTCACAATTATGTCAAATTCGAGATTAGCAGGTTAGGTTTTGGGTCAGTTTCTGTCAAAACTGAAGCAAAACCTAACCTGATAACCTCGAATTTGGCATAATTGTTGTGTCAGTCATAATGAAAACTCCCTAGGGAAATGTTTGTCTTATTTAGTCTCTAGGGAGCAAATGTTCTACTTCTGTGACAATTTTGATGCTATAGAAACGGACTTCTACTCCCGGTCGTGGAAAATAGCTATTTATGCAACAAATGCTAAAAGTCGACTTTTATGCGCGAGACATGAAAATTATGAAACGAAGCCGAAGGCTGAGTTTCATAACATGTCTCGCGCATAAACGACTTTTAGCACGCGTTGCATACAATATTTTATCTACGACCTTAATTTTACCGTTATTAATCCATAAATATCGATTTAAGAAAGGTTCGCATCTGCGACGCTGCGTCATAATGAATAGTAGGCTACGCCGCTGGCGATTGTTTGGCCACGCCCGTGCTGTCAAGGTGAGTTGTACGAAATGTAATTATTGATACTCCACATATGACTGTATTCATTACATAACGCTTTAATTATTTCAAAAGCGCTTTACCTGTAACGCAAGAAGCAACTAGAATAGCTTTACAACTTCAGTTGCAGTTCGAAATTGTAGTTTTGAACCTCGCGTCACTTTTAGCACATGTGCTAAAAGTAAACAGCTGATTTCTTTAAACACGGTAAACTATAAAACGTCACTTTTAGTGAAACAAGCGAGTGTTAAAAAGCCTACTTTTAGTAGTGGTCGTAGATAAAAACAGTTTTACAATCGAGTCTATTATCAATTTATTTATTTTCTTTGTTATATTCACCATATTAGTAAGCTGATAAAGGAACACTCCCGTTTGGTTTTCTATTCTTTATTTGGTTTTCTATTCTTCCTTTTGTATTTATTTTTGCTCTTTGCGCCGTCTCTATTCACTTTGTAATTCCCTGAAGTAAGCCCCAGAATGAGTATCTTACGTTGGAGAATATAAAGAACATGCAACCTATTTGTATATTCATTTTATGACAAGCATTGTCTGATCTTATACCTTTATTGTACTTTAATCTTGCTTAAAAAATGCGATACTTGCTCTAATACAAAAATAGACAGGGCCAATCGCATAACGTAACTTGCGGGAGCTTTTGAAAATCAGTCAACAGTAATAAAACGCAAAATATGGTTTGTAAAGAATGATATTTGGATTAATCAATATTATGTCTAACAAGAATTAGATACAATGGAAAGAAGTTGTTAAGTAAACGAATGCAGCCAACCGTCATAATTCAAAAATCGAGGTCAGAAAGAAAATTCCTAAGCAGTGTGTCTGGTTGCTCCGCAGTTGTTGCCGCCCATTGATTTTTGGACTGTCAGAGGTGTGGTTAAATGTTTAATTAAAGCAAACAAAACATTCGTGTTTAAAAATGCTTAGATAACACCGGAATTCCGTAATCTTTTAGTGTTAACATCATGTAACTATGACCGAATGATTTGTTATAAAACTGAATGTGGGGTGCTAGGTTATGCTCCGGTGAACAGTGTTGTGCCAGACGCGGCCCCGTTCCTGTGAGATGAGCAGTTGGGCAGCGAGGATGCATCGGCGAGCTGCCACTTTCAGTAACGTAGTCACATCTTGTGGCCACCCTTCAGGGCCATATCCTCGTAGACTCGAAAAGGTGAAGTTTGGGGTACCACTCGAAGAGGTCTGCAAAAATGATATTCCGGGACCACTGCTTGTAAGTTTTTTTAATATCATAACAGAAATTTAAAATATTAGTCGGTAATTTTCTAAGTCATACATTTTACAACCGCTCAATGTATCATATGTCCAGTAACAGGTGCACATATCAACAATATTTCGAAATTCATCCTACTACTACTACTTAGCCCAGTTTTTAAATTCAAGGTTAATTCTATTGTTTGTATAGGAAGTACTTTCTTATCCGCCTCTGCAAATATTAATAAAGATAGGGAAACATGGTACGCAACTTGAATGTTTTTTGAAAATTTAGGTGTTAATTTTAAAACTGAACAAAGAGGCACCATATCGGAAGGACGTGTTTCGAGCCCCGGGACACCAAGGTGCAATGAAGAAGCTGACACACTTCTTGCAGACTGGGCGGCTGCTCAACATGGACAACTTCAGCGTATATACAATCGCTAGCGTTTTGAAAAAATTTCTACGAAAGATTCCTGGCGGGATTTTTGGCAAAGACGTCGAACTTCAGTTCTTTCAAATTATTGATATGACCGATGTACAAGTACAAAGAGATGAAATTCATAGGTTCGTATGCCCTTTCCTAGTAGATTTTCAAAAAATGATTTGTGTTACTGCATATATCGGATTATTTAACTACTTTTTTATTAATTAAATTCGGAAAATTGGGGTACATTTGTAGCAGGATCTTGTCGTTTTCAAGATGGATTTGTGATTTGGAAAAATGTAAAGAATAATTGTGAAGTTACGATGATTTTTTTAGCCTCAAGTAATTGTTTACTGTTTATGCTAAAACTGAAATGCAAATGGTCTTAACAGATTTTTGAATATAGAATTTAATAATTTTGTTAAATATATCATGATGTACCTAAATTTAGAAATTTAACACAAACGTAACATATTTTTAAAATACGTCTGTATTAATTAAGTTTATTTCATTTATATACATAATTGAATTATTTTCGACCTTTTGTGGTTGAAGTTTGGTTGTCACTTTACTTTTCTCCGCTCTTGTTGGTCAACCGGTTGCTTAATTTTCTCTCATCTCACTTTTTTTCTTCAGCTGCTTCACTGATTCATTTCATCCATGTTTTTCTTGGTATCATCTTGATTTTCTTTCCTAGTTGCCTTGTCTCATATGCTCCCTCCACATTTCTATACTATTTTGAATGTGCGTGTAATTCTCTTCGTAGCGACTTCACTTCCACGTTATTCGGATTTATTTGCTATTTTCTCTAGTCTTTTGTTTTTTACTTTTTCAAATAATGCATTTCAATGCTTGGTAGTTTACTTTATTGTCTATCTGTCAATATCCAAGTATCTCATGCATAAGTCACAATTGGTACAAAACACTACTTTGTATACTGCAATTTTTAATTTTTAGGATATCTTTCGTTTAGTGACAAAATTGTCTTCTTCCAGTTACGTGTATTCTTTTATTTATTTGTTTCCAGCATCCCCATTTCATACAGCTGGCTTCCCAGGTATTTGCAGCTTTTAACTTGCTCTAATTTCTCACCATCAAGTTTAATGTCATTTGTGGCATTTTCCTTTTTTGCTGTTATCATAGACTTGTTTCAATGTTATTTTTGTTTCCTCTTCTTTTGTTTACTTCTTACTCGCCCTTCTAGACCTTGTTCATTTGTCTCGCTATCTTTGAATGTTTGTGGTATTGTACTTCTATTTATTCAAAAAATTATTCAATGTTTTTAATCATTGATTAAATATTTTGTTTATCAATTATTAGAAATTTGGTTTAAACTGGTTTAGCTTTATAGTAGAATTATTTATCAACGGCATTACTACAATTTAAAACAGTTGTTCGTGGTAATAAAAAAGAATCTGTTACATATATGTATTTCAGCAAATAGTTCTCATGTTGTAGAAGAGATGTTATTTGTGTGAAAATGGTACTTGAAAGACAATTGCTGCTATTAAAATTTATCTTTGTTACATTTTTTTATCATTTTTCTCAACGATACTCATGTATTTTTTTTAAATTAAAAATACTCTGCAGCAAATAAGATATTAATTGATCTTTATCATAACTTTTTCTAGATTAATAGGCTCACTACCAGTCTATACTCAGAGGCTTCTAGTGTTACTATTCGGAACTTTTAGAGTTATTGCATCCAACAGCGAAAGGGCCAGCACAGGAATGACAAGCGAAGCATTGGGAGTCAGCGTGGCCCCAAGCTTTTTCCACTCGTGTGTCAGTGATGGCAAGACTGCGAAAATGGAAGATGTGATCCGATTCAAGGTACATTTCATGCAGTTCAAACGTCCACATTAAACTCATCCAATTATTGGAACATAAAATATCAAATATTAAAGCTACTTAACTAACTTACTTTAGGATTAAAAATTACATAGTATAACGTTAAATCCAACTTATTACATTTATGTTAACGAAATTAAGCACGCAGAAAATTGCTGTATATATTAGATTAGTTCTGGTTCTGCACCGATTTATTTTACTGGAACTTACATTCATTGCATATTTAACGCTTATGCTGTACAGTGCTTTGTTTTCTGCATACAGGCCGAAGTTAACGTAAGTTGTATTTATTAATCTCATGTGTATTGTGCTGTCGTGTTATATGTTGGGAGTCATATTGCATGAAGTGGTTGAATATAAGTAGGTAATGCTACAGCATGACTACACCTTTGTTGCAAAAATGTGTTCGTGGACTAACTATAATAAGGAAACATACATTTTGTACTTATTGCCGTTATTTTTTAGATGTCATAATGTTGTGTGGTAGCTTAGTTGTATGTAAGTAATTAACGTATGGTTTTATCTCTTAAACATTATTACAAGCAACCATATGACTTTGGAGT
Organism: Agriotes lineatus; assembly: GCA_940337035.1. Classification (NCBI taxonomy): domain Eukaryota; kingdom Metazoa; phylum Arthropoda; class Insecta; order Coleoptera; family Elateridae; genus Agriotes; species Agriotes lineatus. The sequence goes on along the minus strand of CALNHX010007940.1, from coordinate 8,524 downwards.
TTCTAAGGAATGCAATATATGTTTTGAAGGAATACTTGTTTATTAATTCAATTTGCTACAGAAACTAATAAATGAGTTACATTAAAATATAGACCAATCGTTTACTAGCATGACTTGTGTCGAATTTAAAATATGCGTCTAGCAAGTTATGTACATTTTTGAGCACTTAATATCAAAGTTTTATTGTTTAAAATAATTTTTAAGTAACGGCTTACCTATTATAAAGAGATCTATTGAAATACTTGATAAAATTACATCACCATTGTTCTAAACCAGTCATATTCAAACTAGGGGTTGCCCCCCATTTGGGGCCGCAAAGAAGTCTTGGGGTCGCGGGATGTGTGAAAGTAAATGTTTAGATTAATTCTGAATATATAGTTAGGTTTCGACTAATTATCGATTACTTAATTTAAATTTGCTTTTTTCACTTGATAACGTTATTTATTTTTATTCAAATTCCGTGCCAGTATGAAGTTGAAGAAATCCATTTACATGTGATCAACCTGCAGATTTTTTCACTTAACATGAATGAAATATTGGCTGAAATCTCTACAGTTGAAGAATTGCGAGTCCTCTTTAAAACGTTTATAATGTCGAGCTTTCTTTCTTACGTTCGCAACCAAGCAGTGTACATTTGTGTACCAGTAATTTCTGGCATATTCTAAGACAATTTTGATGTAAATTTTATTTAGATGGGTTCTAGTTGAATAACAGTAGAGATGGGTGCGTGAGTGAATATTCACTCACGTCACGCACGTTTCACGCTTGCTTTAAACACTCATGTTCACGCACGCTCACATTCACTCATGTTCACGGCGTGACCTGCAACTTTTATTTCAAAATTCAAATTCAGGTAGACCAGAATGTTCAATTTTAAAACCAATAAAAATCTGTAAAGGGCTTTACCCATAAATTTTCAACTAAAAAAAAATTACCTGTGATCGAATTCGAAAGACAGGCGTATGCATTCCAACATTTTCTGGGATATTGCAAGTGAGTGCGCTATTCCTACAGAGCACTTCTTGTGTCCGTGCATTCCGGCTGCCCTAAATAGAGCCTTAGAATAGAAATAATTATTAATTCCCAGGCAGGACGCCATTGACTGTACACAGTACACACAATACTCGCACCACAACACAGATGCACATGCGCAGCTCCATCTCTAGTCCTTCCACATGGGAGGGCCGCGGGTGGGCGCGGCACCCTGCAATCTTTTATTCATTACTAAATATTTAACGTGAAATTTACGTGAAACGTGAATCACGCCATGGAAATTTTATTTATTTATTTACACATTGAAGGCAGACAGCTATCAGCTGTTTATACTCACGTTCACGTCACGCTCCCATCCCTATAACACAGTATGTTAATAGTCATCTGTACCAACCCCAACCACCCTCTACCAAGTGGGGTACATTTATGCCCCAGTAATTATTGGCATATTTTAAGACAAATTTGGTATACATTTCATTTAAATGGGTTCTAGTTGAATAACAATAGTATATTATTATACTAGTTTAATAAGAGGGTCTATTGTAGCACAAGTGGGTTCAGGGCATGACGAGCGTAGCGAGGAGTGCTACAATGCCTCTTATTAAACGAGTATAATACTGGGTGTCATTTTAATCTTTGGACGCGTTTATCCAGTGAGGGAAGCAAGATGATGAAAAATACCCCGGGACAAAATTGTTCGGGGTGAAGGGGGACATTTTTTGGCACCAAAATTCACTCCCCCCTCATACTCCCCCCCCCCTCGCGGGGGTCAACTTTCAAATTTCAAATTGAACCCCCCATTTTTTCCATGGATTCGGGTTCCTGATAAAAAATATGAAATTTTTGTCCGAACAATTTTTCATGAAAATGCTTTCTTCGGTTAGAATTATGACCCCCCGCCCTATTTAAGAACTACAGTGGATGGACATTTTCCCGAAACAGCACATTGATTGTTAGCGCTCGATATGGAGTTACCAGGTCTACAGCCATAAAATTGTCCCCACATGACGGCATCACAGCTGTCAGGTAGCTGTCATCAGGGCCAAAAGTGTCAATGTTTCACCAAAATGACAGAAATTTTTAAGATTGAGGTTCCAGAACGTTAGATTGGACCTACGCTCGGGATGTACAGTCATGACCAGACCGCGGGGGAGAGCTACTGGCTCCCGGCGAATTTAATGAGAACACCCCGTACGTGAGAGGCAAGGGGACTCACACGAAAAAAGCACCCCGATGGGAACAAAATCCCACCACGTCCACGTCGTTCCTGGGTAACGCCAAGGGTGGGATTGTGAGATGCGCTAAAACTTACCGAAGAAAACATTTTCATGAAAAATTGTTCGGACAAAAATTTCATATTTTTATCAGAAACCCGAATCCATGGAAAAAAATGGGGGGTTCCATTTGAAATTTGAAAGTTGACTTCCCCCCGCGGGGGGAGTACGAGGGGGGAGTGGATTTTAGTGCCAAAAGTTGTCCCCCTTCACCCCGAACAATTTTGTCCCGGGGTATTTTTCACCATCTTGCTTCCCTCACTGGATAAACGCGTCCAAAGATTAAAATGACTCACCCTGTATACTGTTTTATCAACTTTGCATAAAAATATAATCAAAAACTTTAAATTTTGACATTTCATAAATGTGACAATGTGTCAGTTTAAAGTCAATTTAAAGCGTTTATGAAAACTACACTGGTAGGTATCTACTACGGATCCTATACAGTGCGAGTGTAAATTCGGAAACTATCTATTTGAGTTATGACGTTCACGATAATTTTTTTAAATAGAAACCTTCAATTTTTGTGATGAATTTGGACAAAGCATGAAATTCTAAGATCAAATACGCTAAAAAATATGAAATTTGTTTTTTATGGACAAGGTCTAGTCAGGCGGAATACCATGTACCTTAAACACCAACTGCTTTGGTCATATAGTCAAAGTCATACTTAGAATTTTGTCGAGACCTTAGCAAGAGATCTTTTACATGCTACACATCGTAGTAACATGGACCGACGGCTTTACATCACTTCTGAATCACGGCATTCTGTAGAGATTTTTTCCAACATTTTTTATTTTTAAAAACAATCAGGAATCGCACCAAATTAACTGGGAAATTATTGGGTGATCAACTATTGCTGTGTAGGCATCAAGGCGCGTGATTGGTCAAAAATCACAAACGTCATAGTACATTTTGTATTAGAGCGAAAGAAGGTACTTTTGTGCTTGCACACGTAAACTGCAATGCGAGCTGCAAGCGAGCGCTGAAAATGTGTAAGAGCACGAAGGTCTCGATGCTTGAGGCAAACATACTATTTTTTCTACATTAGCTCAAGAAAGTATAAAATTATTGTTTAATACACAACATAATCAATCATACTGGTATTTATAGCTTTCACAATTTTTTTTTTTCTGCTTGCTATTGAAGATGAGCGGAAAAGTGACATACTTGCTTATTCATTGGAAATGTCAACTTTCTGTCGTCAAATGGCAGCTCGAAAGCCTACTTTTCAAAACTGTTGTAGAAATCGTTTATTTCAAAGTGTTTTTATTTTTGACCAATTGCGTACCTCTATGCATATACAGCAATAGTTGGTTTTATAATTTTATAGTTTTACTATGTCTGACACTGTCAGACACAATGTATAAGCAGTTACAAATAATCGCCTGATTATGCCATTGGATTTCAAAATTTATCAAATTTAATAGCTTGAAAACCTCAATGCTGCGGATATGGAAATTTACTGTTTTTTGTTTTTATTTATTATTTTTAACATTACCTTTGCTGACGTACTGCATCTAAAATTGTAAAATCACTTCATGTATTTTATTAACAAAAAAAATAATTGAAAAGGTATTCAAATTGCTTAATATATTTTATTTTTAAAGAGCATTATCACTAACACTGATATTATATGGCAAATACATATTTTGTATAATTGATATGCCAGCGAAACTGTTTGCATATGTATACTAATTATATGAAAACAAATCCTTTAAGCCAAGTTTTATTTTGCATATTTATACGTTTTTGAGCATACTTTCTGGATTTTGCATATTTGGTCATATTTAGCAATCATTTGTAATGTATGAACTTTTTGAGATTTTTTTGTAAAATTTACTAGTTCATTAAATTTATTTAAAAATGTTTGTGTACAACTGAGATATATACTTTCACTTTCTGCCGCTGGAGTGCAGTGCGCGTATGGAAATAAGCAGAGGAAAGAGGAAGTCCCACTTAAAATCTTTGCTTATACAGGGTGAGTTGGAAGGAACGTGCCAAATTTCAGTCATTTATTCTAAGCGTAAAAATAATGTAAAAAACTCAAATGTTGCTATCCGATTTTTTTTTTATTTCAAGTTATAGCATTTTAAAGAACAATTTTTTATGGAGAACTTGACCGAGTTTCTGTAAAAAAATCAATGTTTTTGTTAATGTTTTATTAATTTAAGACGTAATAATTTGAAAACAATCGAGAAATGTAAAGGGTAATATGAAAATAATGTGTATGGGGATTTTCTTTATGACGGTACAACTTGAAAACAAATAAAAATCTGATAACAACATTTGAGATTTTTTACATTATCTTTACGCGTGGAATACACGACTGGAATTTGGCGCGTTCCTCCCGCCTCACACTGTATAAACTTAGACTGCCAGCAACCCCCACTTTTCCCATAAAAGTAATGTATAAGGAATCAGCCAACATAGAATCCATTTCAAAAGTCGAATTTCGAGTGCTGAGTGAATAATAGTCTGGAAGGGTTAAGGGAAATCTCATTTTCATGTTGGCTTACAACATTAAGTTGTCGTTGGCCGTCCATGTTTATATAGTAAAACTTTAAAATGAATGATGTCTTTGAATAAAATTAGAGAAATAAATATACTCATACAACATAATTAAATTTTTTACATTATTTAGAATACTTCTACTTATTTTCAAAAAAATTAGAGCATATTATGTGCATATATTATAACTTTGGGTGCAAATATTCAACAAAATGTATGCATATATATGCGCATATTTTCGTACATGTGAGTGCATATAATTATCGGCTTTAATTATCATAATGCAGATTTTTTTGAAATTTTACTGTTGACAGTTTTCTACACAATTTATTTTTCTCATTTTTAAGTTAAACTTCATAGAGTCCAACTTAGAAAATTAAAAAATGTTTAACAATACTAGGATTTGCCATGCTTGTAAGACATGCAGCAAAGTGAAACAAATGCCACAATTTATCATTTGACAATTATTGTCTGTATATTTTGCAATAATTTAATTGTATGAAAAAAGTGAAAATGTTTGTATGTGCTTATTTTATATTCTTAAGTGAATTTCATAATTTTTTAAATACTTGTATCCTGCCATTATTCTTATTTTGATGTGATTTCAAAACATATTTAATTGCCATGACAAATGTTTAGTTATTTGTAATTCTTGTTCAAAGTTGTGATGTAATACTGCAAGTTTCAACAAGAAAAGAAATAAATATCAATCTACATAAAAATACAGACAGTGCAATTAATTAAAAAATAAAAATAGCACTGTAGTTCTTAAAAATTAAATATTTCGCATTATATATATATTGAGAAATACCATCTTGGAGAATTTTTTTTTAAACTTTTTTTTTAAATACGGGAAGTTTGAGCACTAAAAATTATTGAAATATGCAGGCATTCAGGCACTATAAAAATAAAAAGTTGGCAGTAAAATAGGCATTTATTTTAAACAGGTTCATTTAATACATCTATGATATACAGGGTGAGTCAATATTCACTCCCAGCCCTCCTATATGTGTTTTACAGAAATAACTTTTTTTTTAGTTTTATTTAATCTCAATGAATTCAAATACAAAAGATACTCCTTTACAACAACGTGCAACAATGTTTTTTAACACGATGGAGCGCCTACACATGCTACATTACAAGTGCCAGAAATTTTGAATCGCCGTTTTACTAATAGCATGGCCACCCCGGTCTCCCGACTTAACTCCAATAGATTTTTGGCTGTGGCGATACATAAAAGAAAAGGTTTATTTTACTGTGATTATTTTCTTCATATCCACAATAATGCCTAATCACTATGGTTTCTGTCAGTTTAATAATGACAAAAATTCAAACGTCAAAATTTAAACGCGGTTAAATATGTGTCAAAATTTAATCGATTGTGCATACTTTTAACATGATGATTAAAGGTGCTTCACCAACTGAATTTTATCTATTTATTCAGGAAATAATCACGCCGAACATCCCGCATGCATGTCAACTAGCCTGAATAAATTTTGACGATTTCCTGTCAGAATGTTTTGCTATGAAGACATATATCTCGTATATTTTCCGTCCCAAAATCCCTGTGCTGCACACTCGGGATTCTTGTTAAGCGGCAAATTTACTTAACATATTCCTTAGCAAAACATTCTGACAGAAAATAGCAAAATTTAATCGGCTATTTTAATGCACTTGGGATATTACTGTTGACAATAGCAGAAATAAATGATGATAATTTCAATTCTGTTGCCAGGAACTTGAGTCATAGGTTGCATACGTGTATTAACGAAAATGATAACATTTTAGAGGGTTTCTTAAGGAGTTAGATGTTTTGCTGATGTTTATCTTGACCCAGATAGTTTTATTTTTTTAATATTATAAGTTTTCTCTTGTATTTGAATATATTGAGAATATACGAAACTTAAAAAGAAATTTGTTTATTTCAATCTTACTTGAACACAACTGTGCTTTCGGATTTTAGTATTCTTTATTTATGTGAATAATAATCCCAGTGAATGGTTTAATCCCTGCGTCTAGAAAAAACCCATCAAATAAGATACATTGCTTTAAAAATAGAACCAAATAGGTGTTTATATCTATGTCATTTATATAAAAAAGCTACCAAAGTAAGCTTTTTCAGGCATCCAACCTTTAATTATTTGCATTAAAAATATAAAGTTATTACAACTGAACTTTCATCCTTTATATCTTGATATTTGACAATGGGATAATCATGTGTGTATAAAATCAAAAATATTAGATATAAAGTAAAAACAGCTTTATGTATTCCAGAGCAGCTCCAAAAGTCAGTTAGTTCCACCAACAAGCCATCTAAGACCTTGCCCTTTCCAAAATAAAAAATCCCCCCAGTCTGGTATCATAGTTTTCACACTGCATTAGTGCTCAGTTACACATAAAAATTATCAAGCGACCTGTTGCAGAGCCAGTGGCGTGTACTTAACTTCCCAAATAGTGCTTTGTGTGTAGTTGATGGTGTTCGTCCATGCATGCACCTAAGTAGCTCGTTATTTTACCTGGATGCCTACTCATGTCAGCTAAGCAGCTGTAAAATAAGTACTTTGCATAGGTGGCAACGCGAGTCATGAAGCATCTGATCGAAGAGTTCGCCTCTGCAGACCTGTTCGGACGGGACAACTACGAGTTCTATGCCAGAGTGACGGGCCGGGTCTTGCGGGTGCAGGGTGAGTGGATATGTTCATTTCAGTATCCGCCACCTCCGCCCAAGGGCCACTCAGCACAGCAACTGTATGCTAGTGAGTATGCAGCTTTGGAACATTATTTGCTGGGTACGTTTTTAATATTATTTTTGCATTTGCTAGAATAGGTTGGCGATGTTAGTAACAGTAAATAAGATTTATCAGTAAACTATTAGTTTCGAAGTGTTTCAATCTTCAAACTACAGATTTTTGTTGAAGGGCTGATTTCAATAGATGTCTAGTAGGTCTTGAATATTTTTTACATCAATAAAGTTACTTTAATAATGTTTTTTATAACAATAATAACAGGGAAAATCAGGTAATGCATAATAACTGTCATAAACTGTTCATAAATGCCTTAAATAGTTCAGTAGTACAGTCACCACTTCTGCATACTTGTGAATGTGTGACATTTTCAATTTTATCTGACTAATAATACGGTTATTTTTTTGCAACTTAACTTTGTTTCTTTGAAAAATTGTTAAACACACGGGAAATCCTTCTGATGCAAAACAATTTAAAGCCGAACCCGCTGCTCAAGTCTCACGAGTTACACTCTAATTTAATCCGGGGCTACTTTGCTTCAAAAATAAACAAGAGAAACATCATTACATTACAAACTGTTGATGTGAAAATTGCAAGTGTAATACAGAACTGAGAACTATCAAAAATCAACGCAATTATTGGCTTCAAAGCTTCACATACGAATTTCTAATTTTGGTTATGCTGTAGCTATCGCTTTTTTACTGCATCCACTTAAATGGAGTTAATTGGGACATTTTCAAGTGCAAAGTACGTTTTTAATCGTATCATATGGCTTTTGTAGGTCTGTTGCTACTAGATTCTTACTCTTCCAGCCTTCTATACGTAAATAACTATTATGTTATCAGTGTTTGTAACTGAATTTTATAAGCTTTATTGGGGTACTTCCAAGACCAGGGGATCTCCTGCTTTTTTAATGTTTTAAGGCTATATGTTATTCTTTTTTACTTATATTTTTAATGTATACCTCCATATTCCAGATATTTGGAATGTTTCTGAAATTAT
>CALNHX010007939.1:0-67254 GCA_940337035.1 Agriotes lineatus | reverse complement strand
TACTGCGATGGTCTTTAGCCCTATACTCGGCTCTGGTTGCAATACAGAAAATACAAAATACAGTCACAAAGGCACAAAGTCGAGGCAATGCAAATAACTGGGAAAAGTCATGTAATTTTATTAAATCAGAATAATACTGGTAGAATGGACGATTAACTTTAAAAGCATTCAAATGAGTATACAAATAGGGGAACTCAATTTCAAGTGTTGGAGTTAATAAAAGAATTTCAATTATAATTTCAAAAGTTTGGCAATGTAGAAGCCAGACATGAATTAGTTAAAATTGACACAAGAATTCAAATTGTGCAGAACTTGAGTTGAAGCGTTAGTTAGTACAGTAATTAAAGAAAAACTGACGTTGTGAGCTTATTTGATTAAGGTAAGAAAGGATTTACGAATTGGATAATGCAAGCAAGATTAGCATAAAAGATATTTTGGCAAAAAGGACACAGTTAGTTATTTTTGAAGAAAATGAAACAGTAAACAGGAAATAGAAAAGTTTAGTGCTATTAGTGAGTCAATGAAGTGATGTGAGCAAAAAGACATTTGTTATAAACAATTTCATGGACAAGAAGATAGGTTATAAACAATTTACTTTGAAAGACAATAATTTTAGTATTAAGAGTTCTAGTTAAATGTTTGTAAAATATGAACTTAATGTTAAATGTTGTTAATTTGTACTAAGCTGATTTCCTTGTATTTGATTTTTGATGTTCATTTGTTTTTAGAAGCTTGGATATTCAATTATTATTAAACGTTGACACCAGCAGCATCTGCCTTTTACTCTGCAATTAATTAAAGTTTTTATGTGGTTAAAATAAAGATACAGAGTTGAAACTTTACCAAAGTGTGCAGTTTTATGTGTGTAACCAGTGCTGTTAAAAGGGGCGATCCATCTTGAAAGAGAAAAAAATTTTCACGCCTCCTTCGACGAACCAGCAACGGCAGGCACCCGAGGAGATTGCAATCGAGATCCCAGCGTTCCGGAGGGCTACGAACGGGTCCAGAAGGTGGAGACAGGCTGTCCGAGGGTCCCAGCAGCGATACCGGCATCAAAGGGCGACAGCTACCGATGCAAGAGCGAGGTTAGTGTGGGAATTTTCATTAATCGACCGTAAGGGCGTGAAACATATGAGCCTACCTGTGTCTCGTGAGCTTCACAACCGAGGGCCAGCATTAGTTTCTGTCCAGGCAACGATAATCAGCCAAAAATCTCAATTTAATCCAAATTTGGAGGTTAGAATGCAAGAAACAAAAGAGTAGGCGCAAACAACGAAGATCCGGTTCTCCTAGAACAAAAGAATGTACAGACGCTACCAAAGGCGCGAAAATCAATCCATAACTCACCTGATTTTTAATTTGCTCATAATTTGATTTTACTAGTCATTTCACAACGCAGAAAGTCGCACAAACTGAAATTTATGTAGGTCAAGGTTAACTGTCAACTCGAGCACCGGCGCAGTGCAGTTTTGATATTATTTCCCAGTGGCGTGCTGCCATTTTCAAATAAATTTAAGGAACCCGACACCTGAGAGCTGAGTTTTCATGTTCTTAATTTTGGAGCTAGCAAATATTATCAATAACGGTTATATGCAATGTTTAAGAGGGCAAAATACCATAGATATTACTAGTTAATTTGGTGAACCCAAGATTAGTCAGTTTAATGTAACATTTACCGATCTTTGAAAAGTAATTGGTATGGTAAACAATTTTAATTTAATTTATTTTATTCTATAATAATAAAAACACACATATCATATCATAGCAGTATATCTCTCCGCCGACGGAATATAAGTTGAAACCGCAACCTCTGTATTCGACTAGGCCAGAATTTAGAGTAAAAATTGTACACATCCTGTATATAGTTTCCGAAGAAACACCCGTTAAAATTTTACTCATCCTGTATATAGTTTCCGAAGATTAAAAATTTTACTCATCCTGTATAGAGATTCCAAAGAAACGCCTGTTAAAATCTAGCACCCTCGCGTTTCCCCGTTTGAATGTTTTCTGTGTTATCCCTGCATTGTTTTGAGAACCCCCTTGAAGGAGGTGCCCACCGAGCTCCCGTTTCCTCCGAAGGGACCGGCATATGGATTGTCTCGGACGGACTGCGGACTACGGATCCTACGGACGGGACATCGGGATTGTCTCGGACGGACTGCGGACTACGGATTTCTTCGGATGAGACATCGGGATTGTCTCAGACGGACTGCGGACTACGGATTCTACGGACGGGACATCGGGATTGTCTCGGACGGACTGCGGACTACGGATTCTACGGACGGGACATCGGGATTGTCTCGGACGGACTGCGGATTTCTTCGCTGGGGTACCTCGGGGTCGCAAAGCCCGTACCAGCGCAAACGCTGGCCCCGGAGGGAAGACGGCAGCCACTTCTGTGCTCGTGCTGGGCGTGACCTCGTGCGCGATTCGTTCGGGGACGTCGTGGACGGCCGGGCCGCTATTTCGTAGCTCTTCGGGACGAGCGCGACGGCGCAGCGCAGTTTGACAGCTTAGTTGTTTTGTTACTGGGAATTATTAACAATTAGTTCGACTATCTTATTTCTCACCTGGTTTGTGCGGCTACGATTTGTCGTTTAATACACTCCCCGGGGTTTTGTCTCGGAGAGGGGAAATTCTATATTGCGGCCGAAATCCAACTAGTGGTCGCGGCGCCTCGATCAGCTGGATAACCTCCAATTGTTGACGTGGTCTCTAGGTCTCAGCGGACACCTGGGTGAGTTGCTAACTGTAATTCTAGTAATTAATAGCAGTGAAACGGCTCGCCCAATTTACAGTTTTAATAATTGCGCCGGTTTAGCGAAATATCAAATTTCAATTAATCGGGAAATTGGAATTTGGACATTTCGCTATTTATTGCTGATTTATAAAAGGTTTTCGGTACAGGATTTTCACAGGAAAAATTAGCTGGCGTTTCAGACGTTCTTTCAGAACCACTAAATTGAACTATCTAACAGGATGATTACAGGGAAATTTAGCTGGCGTTTCAGACGTTCTTTTAGAACCACTAAATTGAACTAGCTATCAGGATTTTTCAGGTACCGGTAGAGTCGACGGAGGAACTCTCTGGACAGGACAGGATAAAGGACTGGGGAATAATTGGAAACTAGGTGTTTGCTGGAAATCTATCTGGGGAATCTCGTGGCGATTGAACTGTGCAGCTCCTTTTATGTACCCTGGAAAAGTTCTCAAGTGGGGATAGCGGCGCGCGACTCGACTCGGTACTTCCTTGTTATCTCTGGACGTGACGTCGGTCCCTGCGCGCTTATCATCACGGGCAAAATGCAACTTGAGATAACGCGAGACTGGGCGATGTGTAAATTAAACACATTTTTATTGTGTAACTATAATTTACGCGGAGGCTAGCGTTACAAGTTGAGTCCATCATTGACCGCCGTTAAGCCCCTTGGGGGCGTGGTATGTTTATAGGCTAGTAGTGCAAAATATAAATTATTTTTTAGGACTCCAAAGGTGTTACAGGTGTGTGTTAGTTACGCTGAACAAATACAAATTCGTGTTACCGATTTACTGGTTCCACTCTAATCTACCTGTATACCAATACTCACTTATAATCCAAAATATTGATAATATACGTTGTGACTGCATGAAATCTTCTAATGAGAATATCCCTTATGCATATTTAGTTTGATGTTTTTCATAGCAATGGCGATCATTGATAATCGGAAATTTATCGGGAAATGTCCACCTAACTGTAGTTTTGATAAAAAAAAACGTAAAACTTTAGTATTTAGGGGTCTAGGACATATCGCCGAATGGACAAAACGCCGAATCGTATTTTAATGCCCAAAACGCCGAATCGTGCCCAAAACGCCGAATTCGTTTGAGTGGACAAATCACCGAAAATGCCCAAAACGCCGAATGCTGTCGGTGGACATATCGCCGAAAATGGACAAATCGCCGAATTAGTTGGCGTGGACAAACTGCCGAAAATGCCCAAAACGCCGAATTCTCTCGGTGGACATATCGCCGAAAATGGACAAATCGCCGAATTAGTTATCGTGGACAAAACGCCGAAAATGCCCAAGACGCCGAATTCTGTGGGTGGACTTATCGCCGAAAATGGACAAATCGCCGAACCGTGTAAAATGACCCCACATGGATCGAAAAGTTGGCATCGCTCGATTTTGTTCAAAACCCCCGTTTATGTCGGTGGACATATCGCCGAAAATGAACAAATCGCCGAATTAGTTAGCGTGGACAAAACGCCGAAAATGCCCAAAACGCCGAATGTTGTCGGTGGACACAACGCCGAAAATGGACAAATCGCCGAATGCTGCCGGTGGACACATCGCCGAAAATGGACAAAAGGCCGAATTAGTTACCGTGGACAAAACGGCGAAAATGCCCAAAACGCCGTATTCTGTCGGTGGACATATCGCCGAAAATGTCCAAAACGTCGAATTAGTGGGCGTGTACCAACCGTCAAAGATGTCGAAATCAGCAATTCCTGTTAGTGGGTATGGTACAAATTAAGGATGCAGAATATTTTACGGCCAAACAAATAGCGAGAATTGTTTTCAAGTTGTTATTTCTAAGTTACAACAATAATAAATTCAACTAATTAGCAATTGCTGCCAGCATAAACAACACCTGTAAACTAATAGTTGATATTCTAACTGCAATTTTTGATATCCCGTGTGCATTTTTGTGATTGAGTATTGAGGGTGGTGTCATTTTGTTCCTTATGCTGGGACCGGCGACTGGGATGAGTGAGGGGGCTATTTGGGGATAAGTTATTATTTTAAAATATAAATAAGGTAAATATGTTTTAAAAACCAGAATATCTATTTCATATTCTATATCGCGCATATACTGCAACTTATAATCTAATAAAATAAAGTGATAATTGACCGTCATTGAATCCAAAATGGCGAACTTTAATTTTTTTATTTAAAAAACTCTTTGAATATAAAATAACAGGAAGAAGCATTTACCAGATGAGGTTGCGTCGAGAATGGAGGTTGCATATGGCGGATAGTTGTTTCCGTTTGACACTGGCGTACTGTCTGTAAAGGATATATTATGGGTTTATTATATACCTATCAAGGATCAACATTTTATGTATTTCTACACATTTACATCGGGTGATTATAAATGTTTTTCCATCAAGCTACTTATGAAATATTTGTTATATGAATAATATGTAGGTGGCACTATAAGTTTATGTCAAATTCGAAGTTAGCAGGTTAGGTTTTGGGTCAGTCTTGATTATAAAATCACCCGGTATATTAATGCCTAGACAAGCTATTAGGTTAGCTTATTGGAATGTATATATATAAATTAAATAAATTATTATTTATTATTATTATATTATAATTGTTTTACTGAGTTTAAAAATTGTCGTTATTTGTATTAAACAAATTTTAATAAAAAAACATTACGTAAATTAATTCACATTAACATTAATTTAACGAGTTCTGCTACAATCGCAAAATTTATATGGTGATACATATAGAATAAGTTGGAGTTTTAACAAATTTATTTATTTTAATTTTTCTTAAATTTATTTATTTCCAACAGACAAATATAAATATTTCTAATATATGTATTTTTAAAAATAAATTATAAATTGACTTAGGTATACATTTTTAATAAAAGTAGTAAATAGACCACATAAGGAAACATTCTTGTGCTTGGCCTTTTTCTACAGTACCTTAAATTTTACTAGAATTGTTCTAAGCTTTTCTATATTGACTGCACTTTTTTATTTGTATGTTTTGTTTCACAAGATTGTCTGAATATATTTTGTTAATCGGTTATTTCGTCAGTTGTCAACGCACAAACATCTAACAGAAATCCTAGAAATGCAAGTTTATAATGTGTTTACTGCATTCAGTCTAGACACTATATATTATATACATACTAGCTGACCCGGCAAACGTTGTTTTGGATTATGACATGATGGGGAAAACCTTTCAAACCATTAAGCACAGAATGATAAAAGTATGACTGCAAATAGAAAGTCGTACAGTGTATAGAAAAACACACTTTCGATATTTTCCAATTTTCCGGCTGTCCCTTTGGATATTTCCGAATTTTCTTTGTTTGCTAAACCACCTCGGGAGTATGGCGAACAAAACAAAAAAAAATCATCCAAATCGGTCCAGTCGTTCTCGAGTTTTTGCGTTACTAACACACGGTGAGTGATTTTTATATATACAGACGATATTGCTTAAATAATGTGCAATCATTTATCCAAAATGAATAATTGGGCCAGTCAACAGCGTGTTTCTTGTATTAACCAATTCGTCAAAACTAATTTTGTGATTTCAACCGAACGCGCCTCTTGCGAGAGAACAATGCGGGCATTAAAATTCGGACGAAAAGCCCAATGGGGTGGAAATGCCGAAAACGTCATAGGTACCTGGGACATTAAAAGAATTAACAAATTCTCAACATTCTGTTACATACAATAGGTACCTAACTATTGTTTCTTTTACTAAGCGGTACAAACTTATTTTCGTGAACAAACTTTGTTGTCAATCATGGATTTGGAGTACTTTTTCTGCCAAATTACCCAAAGAATTATTTGAATAACTTGGCATTTTTCCTTGAAGAATTCATTAGCAAGCGCAGTATATAACACAGGCAAAGTTGTGGTATGAGCGTTACATGTTTTTCTTCTAATAAATTTATAAAAAAGGTCACGCTCCACAACTCAGGAATGCCAGTTGATCCAATATAACTTCCAATAGATTTGAGTACAGCTATTATTATGTGCAATTCTCATGGAATGATCACCCAATTTTCGGTTAAAAAATGCCATCTTTAGATGTATCAAAAGCCATTGTAGTCGACGGTTTACAGTCACAACTAACTGTTCCAGTTTGGTGATGCAGGAAGTAATGGCAAAACAGATATGTGTGTTTTGTGTCTGCTATCATATACCATGGAATTGTGGGTAGACAGAGTTATTAGCACTTGATTGGAACTATAAGTCTGACTTAAATTAACAATTTCGCCTAGCAACCATATGACGTCTTACGTTACAACTTCTGTTAGATAATGACGGAACATCAACAGTCATAGTTGACCTTTTTGTTTAGCACCCTTTGGAAGGAACCAGGACAGAGTGTAAATTGTTTCCGGAAATGTTTTAGAAATGTAAGCACACTGGGCCATAAATACCGCCACTACCTCTTTTATTTTTTATGGCACTTAAACATTTTATGAGTTTGCTATTTGTTTTGTATAATCGATTACCTTTAATTTGATACCCAACAAGTTCATGTTTAGTTTTTTCTTTGAATATAAAACAACAGGAAGGAGTCTGGTCTTTTATTTGACGTACTTAAAAGTGCGACTGAAATCGCCATATGCAACCTCCAAGTATGGAGGTGGTAGTTTATTCATGGTAGTTGTCAAATAACGTGATCATAGGGGTATAATTTTTGCATTTTAATTAGCCTTAGTCAATGCGTACTTATTTTCAGATAATGTTTATTTACAAGCTGGTTGGTAATTAAAATTAAAATATTGACTATCCTGAACTGCCGGCAAAACTTAACTTTCATATACCTGATATAAGAACGAGAAATGGTCTCACATTTGTTAATACTTGTCCTAGGACAAATTCCTATAAAAATTCATCACTTTTTGCAATACTGCATCATACAATCTTATTAATAATCAAATTGACATATTCCACTGTGACTTGAAAGGTTTTTCTAAGGATTTGTTTTATACTGTAAGTTTATTGTAATCTTAGGTTGGTTTTCGACTGTATAATAGAAATTATGTTTGAGTTAGTTCTAAATATGAAATTGTAGACTTTTTATAATTGGGCTTCCTGTCTGTTGGAAATAAATAAATTTAAGAAAAATTAAAATAAATAAATTTGTTAAAACTCCAACTTATTCTATATTTATCACCATATAAATTTTGCGATTGTAGCAGAAACTCCTTAAATTAATGTTAATGTGAATTAATTTATATAATGTTTTTTTATTAAAATTTGTTTAATCCAAATAGCGACAATTTTTAAACTCAGTAAAACAATTATAATATAATAATAATAAATAATAATTTATTTAATTTATATATATATATATACATTCCAATAAGCTAACCTAATAGCTTGTCTAGGCATTAATATACCGGGTGATTTTATAATCAAGACTGACGCAAAACCTAACCTGCTAACTTCGAATTTGACATAGACTTACAGTGCCACCTACATATTATTCATATAACAAATATTTCATAAGTAGCTTGATGGAAAAACATTTATAATCACCCGATATAAATGTGTAGAAATACATAAAATGTTGATCCTTGATATATAATAAACCCATAATATATCCTTTACAGACAGTACGCCAGTGTCGAACGGAAACAACTATCCGCTATATAAGCCGTTCACGACCTTTTTGGGACAGAGTTGGCTATGCTTTTTTTCTTTTCATGTTGAACTAACTGATTTGATGATGTAGCGGATGCAACTTTTTTTCTGTCAGTGTCTGTTCGACATTTTCTTGCCACCACATTGCCAGATTTATTGTTTTAATATTCGTAAGAAAATAAATGATTTATCGAATGTGTAAAAATAATTTTACTTTCCGTCAAAGGAAAAGTCAAAATGCCCAAAATAATTTTGTTACAACAAAAAATTTCCATTAAACGGTGCTACTTCCAATTTAAAAAGGACAGACCAAATTTAAAAGAAGGTGAGTCGATGTGGAGACTAGAGAATATCCGGCAACAATGTACCTATTCAGAAAATATAACCTTAAACTGAAAACAACCTAACCTAACACAAAAAGTGTCAATTTCCATGAGGGAGTTTAGTTGCAACGGAGGTTCTGCCAACAAAATTACTAGATGGTCATAGCCTCACCTAACCCAAAAAGATCGTGAACGGCTTATATGCAACCTCCATTCTCGACGCAACCTCATCTGGTAAATGCTCCTTCCTGTTGTTTTATATTCAAAGAGTTTTTTAAATAAAAAAATTAAAGTTTGCCATTTTGGATTCAATGACGGTCAATTATCACTTTATTTTATTGGATTATAAGTTGCAGTATATGCGCGATATAGAATATGAAATAGATATTCTGGTTTTTAAAACATATTTACTTTATAATAATAATAATAATAATAATAATAATAATAATATTTATTTACGGATTATACCATTAAACAAACTAAACTTATATACAAAGCTATAGGGAGCCACTACACACTAACAGAAACAATATATTTACATTTTCAAATAAGTTCTAATTCCCCGTACAAATTCTCGATACGAAGTACCAAAAAAATCTATATCCTTTAATTCATTTACAGTAATAACCACTCGATTAATGGGGCTGTTTAGGCCATACACAGTTCGATGAAAAGCTTGTTCAAGTAAGTACTGATTTCTTGTGTTAACTTGCGAAACATGCAAATTAAATTCTGCAAGTACATCAGAACAAAAAATAACACTATTTAAGCACTTATAGGCAAAGCACAACTCAAAATATTTCCTTCGGATATGCATAGGATGAAAACCAAAGTACATTAACATTTCAAGATAGTTATCGTCACTTAAAATTAATCCAGCTTTATAACAAAGAACTTTCACAATTTTCTCTGGACATTTTCGAGTCTGTTAACGTGCACCTTAAAAGCAGGAGCCCAAATTATACAATTAAAATCTAATACAGAACGCACAAAAGCCACATAAAGTACAACTAAGCATCTGACATCTTTGAACTCAACCGTTATTCTTTTGATAAAGCCTGACATTCTCATACATTTCGAAATTGTATAATCAATGTGTGGAATAAAACATAAAGAATTATCTAACAGCACACCTAAGTCCTTTATAACAGAAACCCGATCAAGGGTATCATTATTTATGTAATAACTACATTGAGTACTGATTCTTTTCCTACTGAACGTAATACTTTTACATTTTTTGATATTTAGATGCATATCATTTTCAATACACCAAGCATATAGGTTGCACAAATCAGTTTGTAAACCTTTGCGATCTGCTTCAGAAGTAATCATTCTAAAAATCTTTAAATCATCAGCAAACAAAAGGAAGCGTGACTGCAAACAAGTACATATATCATTAATAAATATAGAGAATAGAATTGGACCTAGATGAGAACCTTGTGGTACTCCTGATGATACTATAAATTCTGATGATTTGAAATGATTTACATTAACTAGTTGAGATCTACCACTGACAAATGAGATAATCCATGATAGCAGCCTATCATGAATACCATATCCCTCAAGTTTAGCAAACAGTATAGCATGGTTGACTCTATCGAAAGCTTTACTAAAATCTGTGTAAATAGCGTCTACTTCAAAGCCAGATTCAATAGAATTATTTATAAAATTTATGTACGGAAATAAATTCGTCGACGTACTTCTACCCGGATAGAATCCATGCTGTTGATCGATTCTGATATTCAAGAAAAGCTCCTGGAATAATTTACTCACTAATTTATCCAAAATCTTAGGAATGCAAGACTGTATACTTATCGGTCTATAGTTAGTGACGTCGGAACGGTTTCCATTCTTAAAAATAGGAGATATATAAGAACGTTTCCAAACTAAAGGAAATACGCCTGTATCAAGAGACATATTATAAATGACAAATAAGGGAGTAACTAGCTCGATACAGCAATTCTTAAGAATTATAGGATGTACTCCATCAGGACCAGCTCCTTTATTAATATTTAATTCATTCAGGCTCTTTAGAATTGCTGCACGAGACACAGAATAAGATGAAATACAAAAAGATGATTGAAAATCAAAAGTAGTAGCTGTTAGATTGTTTTCGCTGTAAACAGACTTAAAGTATTTGCAAAACAAATCAGCGATTTCAGGCCCTTCACTAGCAAATACATCATTATAAAACATACTCTGTGGCACTGTTTTAATAACATTATTCCTTTGCTTTACATAGCGCCAAAACAATTAACATTATTAGGAATGTCATTTTGAATACGTTTTAAATAATTAGAGTAAGCATTTTTAACATCACTTTTACACAAAGACCTTAGTCGACTAAACTCAGCATAATCCGACTCAATTTTAGATTGCTTAAATTTCTTGTGAGCTGCTTTCTTTGACTTAATTAAGCGAATTAAATCTGGAGTAAACCATTGTGGAAAAGTGCTATTAGAACAACATTTTTTAGGAACAAACAAATTCAAACCTGAATATAATACATCATAAAAATTTCCTATACAAGTATCTAGATCACCATTAGCAAATAATAAATCCCAATTAATATTCGATAAGTATAGTTTTAAGTTATCGTAATCACCATTGATAAAATCAAAATAAAATTCTTGTGACATAGATAGTTCATGTAACTCAGAGACAGAAACGCTAAGATTTGCTAATAATGACGGATGATGACTATCGCATCGAAGTAAAGGTTCCGCGTTGGTAATTTCCAAACCTGTATTACAAAAAAGTAAATCCAAAGTTACATTATTTATATTTTTGATATCATTAAACTGACGAAGACCACAGTATGAAAAGGTATCATATATAAGCTGATCAGTTGTACTCAGAAGGTGGCCAGCAGATAAACCGTCTAATTCTTCCTCCACTTGCCACTGAATATTTCGCAGGTTGTAGTCACCGCATACAATAAATAATGACCCATCATTTTCACTTACAGACGTTTCGAGTAACACACAGTGAGCCAAAAACTTCTCGTAGGTAGTACCAGGTGGAAAATAAACGGCACAAAAAATAAACTTCTTATTACTGATAGTAAAATATAACCATATTTCTTCCCTATCAACTGGACTGATTTCCATAACAGAGGCACGAAATTCTTTTTTAATGGCAATTAGGACACCGCCACCATCTAATTTAACACTGGTATTAACTGATCTGTCTTTTCTAAAAACGATATACCTATCATCGATAAATTCTTGGTTTTTAATGGACTCAATGAGCCAGGATTCGGTAATCACTATAATGTCGTATGATTCACTTAAAACATTTAAATAAAATTCAGATAACTTGGTGCGCATACCACGGACATTCTGATAATAAACAGACAGCTCGGATTTTAGATTGAGTTTTTTGATGACACCCGCGAGGTCACAATTTTAGGAGTACCGTTAATGTATCTGATAGTTTTATCAGTCACACCTTTATCGATTAGTTGTTGAAGTTCAGTTTTAACGGTTTTAAAATAATTTCTTTGCATTTCAGTTTGATCCGCTGATATGGTAATGTTAGTATTGTTAGACGTAGTAATTAGCTTTTTATTTCGCAGAGCAGTTAGCACATCATTTTTACAAGTAAGTTTAACTTTAAGGGGTCGTTTTTTATTGACGTCAAATTTTCCCAGACGAAATGTTTTTAAATTATCCGTATTTATTTCCGGTACACTACTAAGAAGCGATTTCACAGTATCATTGTCTTCTACTATTCTGTCCTTGATAGTAGATTTACTAGATTCATCCAAATGATAGATAATTATGTTTAGACATATTTAGTAGACATATCAAGTCTACTCAAATATTTATTTCTATGTTCAACTCTTTCTTATTCAACAATTGAATTCTGTTTTTTATGCATGCTATTTCATTGCTGTTATATATAAGTTACCTAAAATTGTACGAAACATGGCAGTTCCATGAGTTGGAAAAGGTTCGAATACTATTTTCCATAAGAGTAAGTGAAATAGAAAATGCAATAATTACTTTGGTAGCTAGGCAATAAGTAGGTACAATAGCTACTTGTTGCATAGCTACCAAAATAATTATTGCATTTTCTATTTCACTTACTACGATGTGTAGCATGTAGAAGATCCCATGCTAAGGTTGAAACTCCTTAGTTTTGGCAAAATTCTAAATAGGACTAAGGTACCTGGTACTATGCATGCCTAGACCTTGTCCACGAGGTTGGCAAAAAGGGCCTATCAAGGCCTACTTGCTAGACATGAGTCTCCCCACGATACTACTACTACTACTCTTATGGAAAATAGTATTCAAAATTCTTTCCAGCTCATGGTATTGCCATGTTCCCTACAATTTTAGGCAACCTGTATAGTTATGCCCCCATCAATATTTTGGGTATTAAATGTTCTCAGTGCAGCTATTTTATTCTACATTTTTATAAAATTCGAATACAGCACCTTGATTTACCAATCAATTATACTGGTTAAATCAGCTTTATAATATTTGGTAAATGAGGCCATAAATACCCGTTTAAATACCCATTTTGGGTATTTACCCGGGTAAATATCCCGGGTATTTACCCCTAAAAATAAATACCCGGATAATTTACATCACTAGCTACATTTTAAATATGGAGATTTATCTAGGAAGAGATCGGGATCAGCCAGATTCAGAAAACAATTCTAAAACCGAGCAACTTGTTTTTAGACTTCTAGGACCGTACCTCAACAAAGGCCACCATGTTTACATGGATAATTTCTATAATAGCGTGTCCCTGTCTTCAAAATTACTGAAATATAAAACTCATTCCACCGGAATCCTCAGAATAAATCGACGAGGTAATCTCTTGCTAGTTGTTAAGAAAAAATTGCGTAAAGGTGAACACGTTTGGAGGAAAAAAAAAAGACTGATAGCGTTTATATCAGTAAATGGAAGGACAAACGCGATGTTCTTGCAATAACAACCAGGTACAAACCAGTTATTGTTACAGTTAGGAACAAATATGGTGTCGAGAAAGAAAAACCTGTACAAATAGATGCTTACAATAGACATATGTCTGGAATTGACAAAAGTGACCAAATGCTAAGTTATTATAGCTGCGCACGTAAAATCATCCGTTGGTATAAGGTTATTTTTCGCCTCTTGGATGTTGCAATGTGGAATTCATATTTCTTGTACACAAAAGGTGTGAAAAAGATTAAATTTGAGTTTAGAGAATCTGTTATTGTATCTCTCTTGCAAATTGAAGATATTCAAGATGGTAGAAAATTTGTCAAAATGGGACCAGTAAAAGGAAGAGCGATTGCTCCACCAAACCAACATTTTTTGGAAATAATTCCAGTTCCGGAAAATCATAAAAAGCCAAATTTATTTCTAAAATGCAGAGAATGTACAAAAAATAAAGTAAGACGCGAAACGAGATATAGGTGTTGTTTGATTCACACAGATGCGTGCATCAAAACCTTTTTGATTATAATTAATCATGTAATTCAAGTCATAACTGTTCTATCTCATTCAAAGGTCGTGGGAAAAGCCAAATTTGCATCTTGCCGTATTTGTTTGCCTCTGTTAATGTTGGAAAGGAATTTGTAAGCTTCCCTTAATGGCTTTTAAGCGGATGGATACATTTTCTACTAGAACTTAAGCCGACTTAGCATATTTGGGAATCATGGGTTTATGGATTTCGTTCAATTGCCTCATTGAGAGAGCTTAGCATTAAGATTCTTAGAATAAGTATTTATTCCTACGTGCGACGCTCCGATTGGCTACGCAGGATCGCCTCAGCCAATAGTGTTTGAGCTTGCCCCTCCTTGATGAATTTGCGAGCTCGGCTCGTTGTAAATTCAGAGTTAGTTAGATTCAGAGCCTCGAGGAAGCAAGTTCAGCTATGCTTTGTGCTGGGTTTCGGTCTAACTCCCTGGTAAAGACGTTTCCAGGTTGTTTTGTGTTACGGTTACGCGCAATTCGCTATTTTCGCGTGGCCAATCCAAGCGTGTCACAACAGTTGAAGCTTTTGTAAAAAACCATCGGTCCATCAGTGACGTTTGTAATCGTTGTTACTCAATATACTCGTGTTTGTTAAGTCTTGTTTCACTCCAACAACTAACTGAACCCAAGTTAGGGTTATTAAGTGGCAGTTCCCGGCAATCCCATTGAACCGGAATTCGCAGTGGATTAATTGGGGGCCCCATTCGTGGAAGCCTCTTATCAAGTTAATCGTACAAAAAACAGGTGTGAAACTTGTGAGGACAAACATCCACTTTGTCCTGCACCGGTAATTACCGTGCTCTTCCGTGCGCTACTGTGCTCTTCTATCCCTTCCCTTGCAAAGAGTTACGCCTCTGACGTGGTTAACACGTTGAGTTACCGTGCTCTTTTGCTTTTTCCTCCTGATGAAGCCCCTTACGAAAGTGGGCGAAACGTTGAGTTCTTTGATCTCAATCATGACACGGTCCAATCCCGGAAGTCGTTTGTTACTTAATGACAATAGCCGTGAAAACCTCAGAAATCAAGAATTGCTAACCTTAAATGCGATTCTGTAAACATGCAGATACTATATTAACAGTGCCACCCTATTACTTTACAAACCATGTACCTACTACACACACGAAACTGTCCTGGCTTACGCCTTATTATTGAAAATCTTATAGATGTATGAATCTGCAAAACTTAGCTGTGTACGTATTAATTGTCCATATACCATGTACAAATCACAGAACCATACCTAATACGAATCGCCAACAACGATTACCATCGTACTCGCATATTCAACACTACCAGCATAACAATACCTTGGTATAAAACTCATGGCGATTTTTACTGGGTGCGAGACTATCAATCAGTTATCAATATTCTGATAATTCTTTATATATCTTTGATATCTTTACATATTACATCATAAACTTCAATTTAAACATTGTTCGATCAAAGCTGTGAGGTTATTTGTATTAAGTGTACAAAATTACCTGAAATTATTATGACGACACAGCTACCACCAACCGGTAGGAGGTGTTTAACAAAACCTCCCTCGGTTTGCAGGTGATATGCTTGCCGAGATATGAAGTTCTCCGCGATTGGTCAATTTGTTGCTTGTCAAAAAATGATGATGAAAGTAAGTGACATTTGACACGATTGCCGATTTGCAACACGTGCTGAGTATACGGCTTTGTACCTGTGAAAGTATTTCTGTGATGTAAGGCGCCATAAATAAAACAACTTAAATTAAAGCAGTACACTATCGTCGAACTAAAAATGGCCAGTACTCCAGCCGTTCAAGAAATTCCGCGAGTTCCTGAAACCATCGACTTCCCAGCTGAAGAAGAAAAAATTATAACCTTATGGAAAAAGTTGGACGTATTTTACACCTGTTTGAAGCAATCGAAAGGAAAACCGAGGTAGTTACAAGGTTTACGCTTAAGAATCCCATTTTGAGGTAAATATTGCAGGTATTCGTTCTATGATGGACCCCCGTTTGCCACTGGATTACCTCACTACGGGCACCTGTTAACAGGCACCATTAAAGATATTGTCACGCGGTATGCTCATCAGCAGGGCTACTATGTTGAACGCAGGTTTGGATGGGATTGCCACGGCCTTCCGGTTGAATTCGAAATTGACAAAACACTTGGCATTAAAGGCCCTGAAGACGTCGAGAAGATGGGAATTGCAAAGTACAATAGCGAATGTCGTAAAATTGTAACTCGTTATGTAAAGGAATGGGAAATCATCGTTGGCCGCATTGGGAGATGGATAGGTTAGTAAATTATTTTCTAATTAAAAGCATGAAGTCACATTTACCACATAC
Source organism: Agriotes lineatus (assembly GCA_940337035.1). NCBI lineage: Eukaryota > Metazoa > Arthropoda > Insecta > Coleoptera > Elateridae > Agriotes > Agriotes lineatus. The sequence goes on along the minus strand of CALNHX010007939.1, from coordinate 50,760 downwards.
GAATAATTCTAAACATCCACATTACAATACTAAAATGTTTTGGATAAACTTGTAAATATTTAATTGTTACGCTTCAAATTTGAAAATTGCCAGCAAAAGTGGTGTTGCATATATTTTTCAGGAATCTGATGTTTTTCAAGATTGTATAGCTCACTCAACCTTTTAGGGATTTGAAATGACCCGTGAAACTGCCATTTAAACATTTAACTTAATTTCATTTTGACATTTGACGGTTTTGTTGTAGTTGACGTGTAATTTTGATTTTATTTAATTAAAGATGAAAGGTACATGGTCTAACGAACAAACCACTACATTAATGGAATTAAACCAGGACATACCCACCTTACATGAAGTTTTGCGTCCTAACCCAACATTTACGTTTATTTTTGTTTTGGAGAATAGCATATTAAATCAAACCTGTTGTAGGTCTTGTAAATAGTAATGACGAATTCACATTTAAGTTTTCCATCATAAAATAAATAACACAGTGTAAAGGCTTGCAAAAGGGGCGGCAAGCACTAACCAAAACACTGCAATCCACCTTACTTTTCAGTTTTGCATCAAATAGCTGATCAGATTTTGATAAAATCTTTGGACAACATTTTGATAGTGGAACACACCTTAAAAATATTTTGATTGAGGATAACATCATCTCGCTTTTATAAAAAATTTCGTAACAAATACTGTGAAATTAATTAAATCATTTAATTTTTTCATGATTATTTTTAAATGGTTAACCTATAGAGTTTTATCTATAATTTTCTGCTTTTGAATAAAAGATCTCGAAGTGATCTACAAAAAGACAATGTCCATGCTAGTGCTATATTTTTTATTGAACTTAATTTTTAAAAACAATATTTTTCTGGTAACTTTTTTATAATGTTTATAAACAAATTCTTGTCGCAATTTTCAATTAATGCATTTTTCCGCCAAACCGTACAATTGAAAAATATATTCCTAAAACTATTTAAATGATGTACAAACATTAAAAGTAAATTTTTTTAGAGATCAATAATAAAAAACCTTAAAACTTCTTCAGTTTTGTTCATACAAGTGTTTATACTGTTACTCATAATCCTGGTGATAATAATATTTAAAAAACAAATCTCTAACAAGTTATCTTATATTCGTGGTGTTAGGATTATATGGTGTGCTCGCGCGCATATGTATTGCTATCCTTGTCGCACACTGTGACGTCAGCTTGGGAGCAAATTGACCACACTACATGGGTAAAATTCTCGTAATCAATCCCTGTAACTCTTATTATTAAAATTAGGGAATAAATGCAAATACGAAAGTTGGGAATATTTTTATGGTTAATAAAACTGCCTTATTAAATTTATTAGCACAGCTATCTACGATGTTTTGTTAATAAAATACGTAATGAGAAAATTATATCTCAAACTTTTTAATTGTTGACATAGTAAATACAACAAGACTTATAGTTAGAAGTAGTAACATTCGCAAATTAAAATACGAAAAATAATGCAAGTAAATTTATTTTGCACATTTAGTTGTGCAACAAATACCAAAGCAATAAACAAGTCTCTTTTATTTCTATTGTCCACCTATTTTTTTACATTCGTGAGCTTAGACAATTTCTTCTGCAATTTTCGTTTAGTTAGAAAAACTTATCTTTTTGTTTAGATGCATTAATCTATTCTAGTTCGCGCAATACAAAGGATTATTTCATAAGGGAACATATTTAAGTAATAGGGTCATTGACAACCCCATCAACCATTTTTTTAAACTAACGACTCCTTTACAACAATTAATAAAGTGTGTGTCTAGAATTCGAGCTAATTGCATTAATTCTTCACTAGGATACATTAAATGTCATTTTGAAAGAAACTATCCAATCCGGACCAAATTTAAATCCTTATAATTATTTTTATGTCTGTAAGCTATATATCCTGCAATATACTTTAAATAATGGTTACTAAAAGTGATTTGAATTCAAGGCGTTTAAAGTATTTTCAAATGGAGTTTCATGGAAAGTAGATATTTCAGATTGAGGAAACAACTTCGGATTCATACTCTGGTTCAACGAAGGTATAATCTCATAGCAGGGTACTATTTTTATGAATATTTAAATTATCATCCACATCCTTGTTTTCTAATCCTGAAGATTCAATGGTATTTGCAAAAAACTCTGCGGTTAAACAAGACTGGGTATCCTCTTCGGTATTTTTGTTCATTGTAAATATAGACAATGAATGTCGTTTCAGTATACGTACTACCGAATTCTGTACTTGATTTGAAGTGGATCTGGGTGATCATTGGTAACACCCATACCTCGAATGTAGGGAAAAAGTTTTCCCCTACACTCTGATTGAGTTTGTATGTTAGTAAATAATCGATGTTATACTTAACGCAGAGACAAAAATATAAATGTGTTAAGGAGCGGTTGCTTAAAATAATACCCTTTTGAAATGGTAAAGGAGGCTTGTGTTTTCCAACTACCATTTTATTTATTACCTAACTATTTTTGTTTAATAACCCGTTCACACATGGCGCTTTTCAGCATCCCGGGTAGTTAGTAATTACGGCGGAGTTTACGGCTTGCTCCCAAGCTGACGTCATGCGCGGGACTGACCAAAATTGAACCTCTACGTAGCACACCATATAATCCTAACACCACGCTTATATTATAAGAGCTGATGCCGCCGGTCGCTGGCCTCCGGCCGTCCAGACCGTAAGCACTGGCGCGCGCACATGCCGACCGCGCACAAGTGGCGACGCAGCAAGCATTTGTATTGTTAACGCTGGCAGGGCCGGACGTCGGCTGGCTACCAGCTTAAGCAAGCATTTTTATTGTTAACCGTTTTTTTACGCTGGCAGAGCCAGACGTAGGCTGGCCAACGCGTTCTAGTTTAATATAAAGCATTCGGAAACTTAATTTAATGCACTTAGGTTTTTTCTAACTTTTAAAAGTAAAAGTTGTTAATATACAGTAAAACCTCAGTATCTGCTGTTTCAGTGTTCGCAGTTTCACTTTAACTCCAGTTAACAAATTAGCTAGAAAATCCCAAAATCATTCATAACTTCAATTGTGCGTCGTTTTGAGTAAAGTGGTAAAATCTCGTGCAGTCGTGCGCGGAACTTTAATCATCATAACATTTTAGTTATTGTTGTTAATGTCTTGATGACAATAACGAGCTCTACAGGCTGTCAAGACCCATGACTTGGTCCACTATCTTTTTCCGCTCCCTCCTGTTTAATGTCCTCTGTTCCCAATCTACCACTTCCATTGCTGCCAGGTCATATTGTACATACTTTATCCACTTGTTTCTGGGCCACCCTTTCCTGCCTAGTTCTCTTGGTTCTATACAGCATACTGTTGGATTGCTCTGTTTGGCTCCACTTGTGTAAGTTGACCTAATCGCCCTAGCCTTCTTCTCACAGTTGTCACAATTAGGGTTTGAGAAGACTCGGGCTTTTCGGACCCGTCGAGTCGTGGTAGAACTCGGTTGGACCTGTCGGGTCCGAGTCCGGGTTCAGGTATTTGATATTTTATGTTTAAACCAGGGCTGTGGAGTCGGTAACAAAAAATCCGACTCCGACTCCTGATATTTTAGTAGTTTGAATCCGACTCCGACTTTGACTCCGGCAGTACTAGAATATTGATAACCCCTCTCCTATTCCTTTTCATCTACCTGATAAACTTTACCGGCTAATGACGAATTTCACAAGTTGTGCAGAATGTGGTTGATTATAATAAATTTCATATTTACAAATATTGCATTCACAGTTTCCAGAAACGTACTGATTTTACGTACAAATACACAGAGAGGTTTACAAACGTAAATGAGGAAAAGGATAAAATTTACTTTAAGAAGAATACATTTCATGGCAAAATTTCATAAACGTGCAAATGCCATTGTTATAACAAGTAAGTTTCTTGCCTGCCTGCTAAACTAATAGTACTAACTACATTCCGTAGTAGATTATTTTCTTAAAGGGTGATTTACTACCTGCCTACATAATACAAGTTGACTGAGTCATAGGAAATTCAAATAGTCTGAGGTCTGAGCAGGGTTGAGCAGATTTAAATTATTTGATTAAAATAATGAATTTAATGGAGTAATTTAATTATCAAAAGTATATAAATACATATAAATAATATTTTTTATATTTTGCTAAATCAACAAACAAATACACAAAAGAAGTGCCCTTCAAATATTGCCAATTAAACAAAACCACCATGAACAGTAACAATATAACAAAATGCTGAAACTGTTTTAACTTTTAAAATACATCTTGAAACAGTTAAAACATAAAAATAAGGTGCACTATAAAAGTAAGAAATTAGACGTAAGTCTAATAATAGTAATAATACGTACTATGCTTGTTTTATTGTTAATCACATAAAACTGTTGTTTGGCAAGATATAGAAAAACCGGTATTTTTTAAATAGTTTGGTAGGAATTTAAATTTACAAACGGTGATCACACTGGTTCTAGAACACACTCTGCACACTCGTGGATCTATGAATTAACATATTATAGTGCACGTGCATTTTCATAAACTACCATAAATAAAGAAAAATCGATTTTTATTAACCCTGAGTTTGTCTTCAAATAGTCAGTACTACAGTCGTTCAAATAGTTTGTTAGCTCTTGGTGTTGTCATTTAAAAAAAAATTTGTAAAGTGGGAGTCGGAGTCGGGTAATTTATACGGACTCCGACTCCACCCAAAAAGTTCCAACTCCTCGACTCCGACTTCCGACTCCGACTCTACAGCCCTGGTTTAAACATATCTATATATATTTATATATATAATTTTCTTTTGTTTTATCAATAATTTATTATTACAAAAACATATAATCATTAACCATTAATAATGCAAAGAATATACAAAAGAGAATTAGTTGTCTAAATTTTATTTGGAAGAACAAATAAGTAATGTACTCGTAATACAATAAAACTGAAAAAAACACATTTAACTAATATACTATAGTAAAGTTAAAGTATATATAATATAACATAATAAAGTTAAAACATAAGAATCCATTCAACATAAGTACAATTTTACAAGAAGGTACCTAATATTACAAAAAATATTTAAAAACGTTGACTTGGGTCTCGCCGAGTCTTAGATCGGATATCAGGTCCGGGTATTTCTAACTGGACTCAGCGGATTCGATTTCGGGAACCTGGAACCGAAAAACTCTAGTCACAATATCTTCCTCTTCTGAAGATTCTCATTTCTACTTTCAAGTGTCATTGTGCTGGATCCCTCCGTATATTCTTCTTAACACTTTTTTTTCCCACATTCTTGCGTTTCATTTTCACTGCTCCCATTAAGACCCCAGCTTCACATGCGTACAGCACAGTTGGCTTTATCACAGACACTAATTTTAATCTTGTTCGACAGATTCTTTGCTTCACCTGCCGCACAATGGTACCTACCCACCTCTTCCCTCAGTACTACTGTTCTGGCTCGATTCAGTTTTAAGGTATACGAAGTGGCTCACTTTCTCGAAAATTTGGTCCGTGCCATTGGAGCATTTTATTTTTAAATGTGTTTCCGTGCTTTCTCTTTTTCCATGTATTTTGTTTTACCGTACTCTCTAAATACTGGTAATGTTTTATGGTGCGAATTAAACTACCGAGTGTTTCACTTAAGGTGCGAACATAGGGAAATAGCATGGGAAATCGTATACAGGGTGGTATTTGCGCGACGCAGCATAGGGATTTCAATGGTAAATTTTTAATGTGTGATTATTGGCTTCCCTAATTATTTTAAAACTAAAGTGTACAGAAGTTTTTTGTAGAGAAAAAAATACTGCATCTGCAGATACTATTGCTTATAATTTTCCAATTTCCGGAACCCTATAAATTAAAGAAATAATGCTATTTTTGAAAAAAATCAGTGGTGCCTGGGAAATATGTAAACAAACAACATGCACATTTACTTTTGTCATTGCTGTTTGACGTTTATAACAGATCATTAAATATTCTTTCCGTTAAAATGTATTCATGCTGAAGAAAAAGTTGAAATGATAAAAATGGTTTTATGCTGGAAATAGTGCTCGTCAAGTAAGTGCATTGTTGAGCGTAAAATATCCGAATCGGCAAATTCCAAGTAGTTCAATGATTGATAGATTAATACGTAAATTTGAAACTACAGGCACAGTATTAAATAATTGTAAATGTAACAATTACGCTGAAAACGTGCACCAACATAAGGAAAATGGCAACACCTTGAATGTTTTGGCAGCAGTAGCTGCAAATCCCAGTGTAAGTTTAAGGCAAATAGCGCAAGATATTGGCCAGCCGAGTCCTGCGAATTTTGAATATAGACAAGTTTCGCTCTTACAAATATCAGTGTCATCAAGAGTTGCTTGAACATGATATGGAGAAGAGAACTGCATTTTGCTTCAAAATTATGGAAAAATATAACGAAGACGGGGAGTTTTTGAATAACGTTTTGTTTACGGATGAATGCACATTCACACTGCATAGTGAACCAAATGTGCAAAATTGAGGAGTATGGGCTACTGAAAATCCACGCAACATTTTACAAATCAGGACCCAATATCCCTAAAAAGTTAATGTTTAGGCGGAAATACTAGGTCATCACTTATAGGATCATTTTTCTTAAGTGAAAACCTTACAAGAGAGCGCTTTTTGCAGTTGTTAGAAGAGGATATAGCTTCGGCAGTGACCAAAGTTGCTAGAGACGATCAAGAGATTGGCTTCAGATGGATGGGTGCTCCGCACACACCCTCGTAAAGTGCGTGACTTTGTAAACTACAGTTTTTCCAATAAGGTGATTGGTCCAAATTATTTAATTAACTGGCCTGAAGGTGATTGGTCCAAATTATTTATTAACTTGCCTGCTAGGTCCCCCGATCTTTCGCCAACGATTTTTTTTCTTTGGGGGACATTTAAAAATCGCAAATTTACTCTGGAAGAACCTTTCAAATTATTGAAGTGCTAAAAAATTGTATTCAAGCCCAATGCGATAAATATCACAATAAATATCAGTTAGCAAATGTTAGACGGCAATTTTACGACAGGTTGGGTCATTGTTTAGTAGTTAATGGTGCTTTGTTTGACATTTGCATTTGCTATAATTTATTAATTTTTGTATTTTTGTGTTATGATTAAACGTACCATCGAAGTCGTAGAAACTGGATAGGAAAATTACGCAGTTACCCTATTTTTCGAAAAGTGTAGTTTAGATGTAACATTTTCTGTTAGTTATCAATCCACGTATTTAACTAATTACTAGAAATAATAATGTTGAATATGCTAATTTTCGTACAATACCTATGCACTTTTATTCTTTCATTTGCAAACTGCGTTGAAAAAATATCTCAAAGAGTGACATTTTGCAATCATTGTACCTGATGATTTTGAAAACGGGTGATTTTACCAAAATAATGAGTTTTGAAATTTTGTTGGTAAAGTTTGTACCACAGCTAAAGTTTGAAATAGTCAGGAGAGAAATAATAATTTTGTAAAAAATTGTTCTATGCAGTTCTGCCCCCAGTGATCAAAAATGTGTTCTTGTTTAAAAAAGCCTTACATAAAATTAATATTACTTACAACTTTGATATTTAAGAATAACGAATTGTTTATTTTAAAAAATTTTATAATGTACTACATCTAAATAAATGTGAGAGCAACCATTTCAAATATTACATATATAAACTAAGGGAATTAGCAGTTAGTAATTATGACATGACAGAATTAATTGAAATAATATGATATGCCAGTATAGCCCAGTTATTAGAGACAAAAACATGTTTTAGAGACAATAAATCCCAGAGTTCTAATTTTAAGGTCGAATAGGTTCTAAGCTAGAGCAGCGCAAAGTAAAGTTCAATACAAAAAAATTTTGTTTTCAACAGATTTTTTGATAATTATTGATGAAAATTATGTTTTTGTTGGGAAATCGTATATATGCAGATTCCTGCTTGCCGCTTGAATTGATAGATTGATAGTGGTATCAATTGAAAGAGAAAAAAAATGCTCTTAATTTGATACTACTTTACTCGAATTTGTTGCTTGTTTAAGATAGAAATAGCTTAAAAACTTTAATAAATATTTTGCATTTCATTCACAAAAAACAGTGCAGCCATCATCATATTTGTTTATGCCAAAATAAATGTTATATTTTGTTAGTTATCAATTCACTTATTTAACTAATTACTATGAATAATAATGTTGCAATGATTCTAATGAAGAAAGGGTATTTATTATCAAAACATTTTACAGTGGCGTCAGTTTACGCACAGTTTATGATTTATTCTGATTTATTCTCAGTTAAATTTAATAATCGACCTATTTCATCTGTATTAACAATTCACAAGTTTGTGAAAAATTTGAAACTACAACTACAAAAGGTAGTTTTAATATTGCAGTTTAAACAAATATTTAATTGAGACATTAACATCACAGGCAGACAATAAAAGAAGCAACGATGAGCTGGAAGAAAGAGTTTTGGGGTTTTACAAATAATGTGTGTTCACACTTAATAATGAACCGAATACGCAAAACACTTGATACTGGGCCCAAGAAAATCCTCGGATAGCTCTTGAAGCAAGAACACCGTTCCTGCAGAAAATGAATATTTGGGTTGGTATTTTCAACAATAACGTTATTGGACTGTTTGAAATAGTTGTACATTTACATTTGGATTCTTATTTAGAACTTGTAATCAATCAGATTGGCCCTGCATTAGGAGAAGTTGCACGTGAAAATCAAGAGATTTGATTTTAGCGTGATGGTTGTCCAGCGCATTATGGTTTGAATATGAGGGAATATCTAACTGATAACTTTCCTAATTGCTGGATTGGTCGCCGTGGCACTACCAACTGGCCACCAAGATCTTCTGATTCGGCACCATGAGACTTCTTTTTGTGGGGTCATCTGAAAAACATAATTTACAGAAAATGTCACCCAAATATTGACTATTTGCAGGAAGCAATTGTTGCGGAGTGTAGGCTAATCACAGATAGACAGTTGGCTAATGTAAGGCAGGCAGACTAGCGAATCAGCCGAGCTACGCTTCGGTGGGAAAGGGTGCTACATGTCATATTTTTCTTTGCTCTTTATTTTGCCCAGTATATGACGTAATTGTTGGTACCAACTGTAGCACACTACCATTCGCATTTGTCTTCGATAAAATTTGCCTAGAATCTAACCTTAAATATAATTTAATTATACTTTTTTTTTAAAATAAAAACCGGTCTACGATCTAAGTCTAAAAATTAGCAAACTTTTAAGTTATCATACAACTTAATCGGTCCAGTATCTTCAGAGGAGATAGCGAACACAGAAACATACAAAGAGACCAACGATTTTATGTTATAGATTGGGTTATTGTTTACAGCAGAGTGGAGAACTTTTTGAGTACTTGCTATATATTTGCCTGTAGTTTCAAATTTTGTCACAAAATTGTGGATTGTTGATACAGATGAAATAGGTCGATTATTAAATTTAACCGAGAATAAATCACAAACTGTGCGTAACCTGACGCCACTGTAAATTGTTTTGATAATAAATACCCTTTCTTCATTAGAATATTCAACATTATTATTCATAGCAATTTAGTTAAATACGTGAATTGATAACTGACAGAAAATAACCTTTATTTTGGCATAAACAAATTTGATCATGGCTGGTCTGTTTTTTGTGAATAAAATGCAAAATATTTATTAGTTTTTAAGCTATTTCTATCTTAAGCAAGCAATAAATTCAAGTAAAGTAGTATCAAATTAAGAGCATTTTTTTTTCTCTTTTGATTGATACACTTACCAAGCCTATCAATTCAAGCAGCAAGCAGGAATCTATGATTTCCTATGCTATTTCCCTATGTTCGCACCTTAAGTGAAACACATTACTTACCGAAAGGCCTTAACAAAGTTTGAACCAATATTTGTTGCACCCGTAATTTTATTTTGAATGTTATAATTTTCAATTTTTTTTGTTATTTTCTGGCTAATATATCAAACATATGCTGGCATGCGAGTATGCAGTTATGTTCAAATGTTTGTAAATCAATCCAATGAACTGTAACACCAATGTAAAACTGTAAAAATTAAAATAATATTAATATCGTACACCACTTAGCTCACATTATTTTTTATTTTAATAAATTAAAAATAGATTATACCTTTTCACCGTTAACCACCAATCAGCGGTAATGCTAACTTAAGACACTTGCCATCTTTTGAATAATATTATTTTTTATTTCTTGAAATATGATAGTCGAGATTTTAGCGTTTTTGAACACATCACTTTTTTATTATGTTGCAATCGTGTTATAAGTTTATTATATTCCGTGAGTAACTATTTTCTCATTTTTGGAAAAATAATCCGGTTTCATTTGTTTGGGTCTGGTCTCTTACCAGACGAAAGACAATGTTTCTTTGATTTTCCACGTTCAATAAGGACATCCAGTGTTTTCAGATAGGGAGCATGTTTACGCTTCAAAGCATAAATGATCATTATACTTGTTAAATATTTAATTTAGACCTTTGTTACTTACCGAAATATGTTTCCGCAAATTTCTAGCTGTTCTTTGGTTACATGAAAATTATTTTTGTGGAATGCAAATCCACTTAACTTTAAAATTTGTTATAGCGTCAGTATCACTACTGTATTTTTTGACTCTCCATTAAAACAAATTAAATTAAACACTCAGTAACACTGGTTAAGTCTTTACTCCTTATCACTACTACCTACAGACTGAAGTTTTTATACCTAACACGTAACTTTTCCATATTTAAAAGTTCAGTTCAATACCGTGCTTTTAGTGTGAAGGATAAGCTCAACAGTTTTCACTTTAACATCTTTCACAGCAATATTTGTCATAAATACATCATTTGTCTGTATTACGAATTCTTCATCAAGAAATAGTAAAATAAAACATAGCTTCAAATAAGCTAAACCTTCTCTTTTATGTCTTATATATTTATTTTGGCTTAGAAAATACGAAAATATCCTGTTTTTAAATCCTCTAGATGCAGACCTTATATAATAATAATAGAAGCACGTACTCAATACTAACAGCAATAAAGTATAAAAACTTTTGACAGCTGATAACATCATAATCTGGGTAAATAGGTGTACCCTTATAACGTTATAACAACCAGAAAGCTGTACAATTTAAGCCAAATCATCTGTATTATTGTTATTCGTAGTTTTGACAAGTTAAAGATTCTCATTGCCATTAAAGTTGTGTTCGCTTTGCCGAAACGGTTTTTAGAAACTGAAATTATCTACTTTTTTGTACTGGAATATTTAAATATAAATAAAAATGTATCGCAAAAGTATAGCATATTTCACAATAGTCGATAATAAAAATAGCATTGGAATACTAATACTTGTATAGCGAGAGCTGCGTGATTATATTATTAATGGCATAATATCTGTTATCTACTATATTAACTGTCACAATAATATTGCTGCACCTGTAGGCCCAATATCAGCAATAACTAAGTATGTTTTAGTATGGCGTTAAGTATGTTTATATCTCAATATGCAACTCCATACAATTTTTTATGAATTTTATAAAAAATATAAAAACGTTTGAAAGCATTAATAGCGCTATTAAAAGTTCAATAAATGTGTTTGGCATTTAACATATACTTCAGAAAAACGTGACCCATCAAAAGATATAACAAAATATCGTGTTAGATAAAAAAACTAAAAAAATACATAAAATATGGCTAGAATCTAAAAACATCTAGTATAATAAAAGTAAACTAATAAATACAAAAAACAGTCGAGTTACAATCAATTTTAACATAAAAATAGTTTCTTATAATGGACATCATAGACATATAGAACTGCACTTTGATATGTTAACAAAGAATTACATTCCCATTAACATATATATTATAGTGTGTGCATCAAGAATGAAGCGACTTTCATAAAACCCAAATAATCTATTTGTGGAAAAATTCTTTAATCGTGTCATCTTCTGTTTAAAATAATGTTTATTATAACTGTCACTTTTAAACTATCTTTTATTTTGTTTTTCAATTTGAATAGAGCACTGAATTGTGAGGCAAAATGTATTAATTTAAACATCAGGTTTTGGTTTTGGAGAGTTATGAAAAAGAAGAAATAAATAAAGCACCACAAGTACTTGATTATTAGCTGTCTTTTTAATTTAGGAAATTGAAGACGTAGTAGTTATATTTGATATTTTCATGCTCTATCCAAATCCACTATAAAGAATAGAGGTTTCCATTTACAAAATAATGTCATAATTAAATATTTAAAGCGAGAGTTACAGCAAACGATGTATATTTTTAACTAAAATTTAATTACTTATTAAGGTTTCATCAAATTCATTCCAACCTTGACATGCTTACTATAGCGGGTGCTGACTTGCGCGACGACCATAGGGATTTGCATAGTAAATTCTTTATATTCAATTATTTGCTTACCTAATTATTTTAGAGCTAAAGTGTAAATACATTTTTTGTAGAGAAACAAATACTGCATCCATTCATATGGTTGGTAACAATTTTTCAGTTTCTGGAACCGAAGAATTGCAAAAAACCAAACTAGCATTTTTACAAAAATCAGTGATGCCATGGAATTATTGAAACAAGTCAATGCCAACGCAAGTGTGTGCGGTGCGACAATATGTGTTGTTTGTGTGTTTGTCCATTGATGTTTGACGATGTTTATAATAATTCATTATTAATTATGTTCTGCGTAATGTCTCTAAGGTACCTGGACCGTGTCCATAACAAAAATAGTTTTATGGTGGACGTTCGTCAAGTAAGCTTCTTGTTTATTGTAAAATATCCGTATCGGCAAATTCCAAACAGTACAACTATTAATAGACTGATACATTAAGTTTAAAGCTACAGGCACGTTATTAAATAATTGTAGGTGCAATAATGAGGATCAGAACTTACACCAAAACGAGAAAAACAAGAATACATTCAACCTTTTGACGACAGTGACTGGATGATCGACCCGCACGCACTTGCGTTGCATTGGCTTGTTTCAATAATTCCATGGCATCACTGATTTTTGTAAAAATGCTAGTTTGGTTTTTTGCAATTCTTCAGTTCCAGAAACTGAAAAATTGTTACCAACAGTATGAATGGATGCAGTATTTTTTTCTCTACAAAAAATGTATTTACACTTTAGCTCTAAAATAATTAGGGGAGCAAATAATTGAATATAAAGAATTTACTATGCAAATTCCTATGGTGCGTCATGCAAGTCAGCACCCGGTAGAGAAGCTATTGGACCTAATATTTTGTAAGTGTGACTAGTGACGTAAATTACCCAGATATTTATTTTTAGGGGTAAATACCCAAAATGGGTATATACTTGGGTATTTATAGCCTGATTTAGAAATATCACAAAGCTAATCTAAGCAGTATGATTGATTGGTAAGTGAAGGTGTTCTATTCGAATTTTATAAAAATGTAGAATAAAATAGCTGCACTATGAACATTTACAGCCCAAAATACCGATGGGGCCATAATTATATGTAACAAGTTTTGCGCGTTAGCATATTACAGCATAACTCAGCAATGATGCAATTAGAGAATGGTAAGCTATTTCTCATAATCTTTTGAAACAGCACCATATAATTAGTTGTCTTATTAAAAATAAATTTGTCGAGATATTTTCGATATATTATTATCAATATGCATATTCCACGAAAGCAATGGATCTATGCAGACCCCTAGGAATTTCATGCTATTAGGATCTGTAAAACCATTTATTTTTTGTTGAGAGAAGACCATGACCTCTATTTTCTGCTGGTTTAGGATCAGATCATTTGCAGTAAACCAAATTGATAAATCATTTTGTACTGCTTTTATCTCATTAAGTAAAACGCTTAGATTAGAATTTGACTTTATTGCCGTAGTGTCATCTGCAAACAGCGTTATGTTGGCTTCTGATGAGCCATTGTGCAGATCGTTGTTAAAAATTAAAAATAACACGGGACTTAATATTGAGCCGTGCGGGACTCACTGAAGGATATTTTCTACAGTGGATTTGAGGTCATTACAGCATGTGAATTGCTTCAAGCTTTCCTCCTAGAAACCGTAATATCACAATTTATTGTTTAATTAACAGCTAAGTGATGTTTGGTTAAACAAATAACAGAATTTATTAGCATAGCTGTTAATGAAAATATATAAATCATCAATTTTATTACAAATTGACTATACATTGTATGCAAAAACCGATATGGTACAGCTTACAGGTTCTAGGTGAAGCACGGTGAAAATTGGAACTAATGTTAGAATCTAGTAATTTCCAAGTTTTATATTGGTAACACTTTTGACATCTATCATATTGACATTAAATTGTTAACCTTACTTAAGCGAAACGACACAATAAATCGGAGGCGTACCCAACATTGTGGTATGGCGCATTTCTAAACAGAATTAACAACACACACAAAAATAGCGACAATAACAATAGCAATAACCAAATAACAGAATTAACAAAATCAATAGCAACAGCAATTTTCACACTTTAAAACACAGATAATCTGTCATATGACGTTAGTCACTGCGCAAACGAAATTCCTCTATCCACCCCTACTGATTACTTGTCATTTAAAATATAACCAAACTTTGTATATGTGACTATTACTTCTTTCCACATATTGGCAATTCAGTGAAATCAAATATTATCACAGCGCCTTTCATGGCCTACCTTGAGAGTCAATCTAGATTCTGTAAGCTATACCCTTGTTACCGACAAATACTTGCTGTCTACGCTGATCACCATTGTTTGTAATAAGATCTATTGCGGGGCCGCCGAAATGGGTGCTTCTACCCATTGTACTTGCGTTTTCGTTTATTCCAAGTACAAGGAACTTCTTCTGTCCACTTGCATTCATCAATGGCTTCTGCATGAAGTTTTTTGGTTTGCTGCTGTCGTCGTTCAAGTTTATCACATCGGTCATAAGTTTCCGCTTATTAACTTCCATAACAGCATGATTTACCTGCTCGTTGGTGATAACCGTCTTGTTGTTTGATTTTGCTGGGTGAATTATTTGTCTAATTAATAATTAGAAATCTGAAATAATTTATAGGTTATGTAATATCAATCTTGGAACTCACATCTCGACTTAGCGAAACAATTTCAAAGTAGATAAGCTAGCTCTCAAAATAACTGCTGTCTTCTTGGTGCAAATGAAATAAAAAGTCGGAAGTTCGTATTGCAGGGCCGCCGAAATGGGTGGAGCTGCTTCTGCCTGTTATACTTGCGTTTTCGTTTATTCCAAGTACAAGGAACTTCTTCTGTCCACTTGCATTCATCAATGGAAGTTTTTTGGTTTGCTGCTGTCGTCGTTCAAGTTTATCACATTGGTCATAAGTTGCCGCTTATTAACTTCCATAATAGCATGATACTTCAAAGTGACGCTGCAACAAATGAGAAGCAATAATATTGTAGGTACAATTTTATTCAAAACTACTTACCTCACATAACCGTGAAGCATTAGTCAAAGTCCAATTCTTGCTTTTCACGTGATTTCTCGAAAACCGGAAGTGTCACGTGACTGAAATTCGGTTCCTGACCTGACATGACCATTCCAAACATATAACTTTCATAACTTTTTTCTCTATCTCTTACGGTTTGGCTGCTGAAACAGCGTCTCGGACAGACAAAACAGCGTCCCGGACAGACAAGTCTATTAGATAAAGGATTTTGTATCATAATTATTATGTAGCTGTTATATTACTATTCATTATACATATTTATATTGATATAAATTTTAACTTGTTTTTTTAAATTTATTTAAATTATCGATCTTGAAAACAAAACTTATTATTGTTACTTGTTACTTTGAAATTAGAGGCATGCTGATGTCAGTATAATTGTTAATTTCAAACTTTTGAAGCCTTCATTGGCTATCTGAATTTTGAACGAATGAACGCTTTACAAAAGTTTTGTTATTTTTCTGTGATTGTATTTGTTATTGTGGGTTCATCCAAAATAAATCACTACATTTTTACATTTCAAAACTGCATTTTAAAAGTTTAGACTCTTCAATATTTAATCATAATTTTTTATTATTACATATATTTGCGTAACAAAATTTTTAAATACGCATAAATGTTAGGAGACTACTTAATAACATATACCGGGTGTAAAAAGAGTCTGGAATATAGCAAATATTTCAAAAACTACTGGATATGAATTTTTCAAAATTGCCAGACTTATATAGGTAAAAACGGCGCATCTAGGAAGGACAAAACCGTTTCTGTAACTGTACAGGGTTAGTCAGAAAAAATACCAACTTTTGTATTTTAAATTGGACACCCTGTATATTATCGAGGAATCAAATAGTCCTTCAAAAGACAAATTCAACGATATAGGGTTTGACAGATTTATCTGTCAAAATGACAGATGTGGGGTGACTTAAAGAATAAGGTTTACAACAATAGACCGGTTAATATTGAAGCTTTAAAGGATCATATTAGAAATGAGATACATCAAATTCGATGGGATACTTTTGACAACGTCTTACGAGAATTTAAAGACAGTATCCCATCGAATTTGACGTATCTCATTTCTAATATGATCCTTTAAAGCTTCAATATTAACCGGTCTATTGTTGTAAACCTTATTCTTTAAGTCACCCCACATCTGTCATTTTGACAGATAAATCTGTCAAACCCTATATCGTTGAATTTGTCTTTTGAAGGACTATTTGATTCCTCGGTAATATACAGGGTGTCCAATTTAAAATACAAAAGTTGGTATTTTTCTGACTAACCCTGTACAGTTACAGAAACGGTTTTGTCCTTCCTAGATGCGCCGTTTTTACCTATATAAGTCTGGCAATTTTGAAAAATTCATATCCGGTAGTTTTTGAAATATTTGCTATATTCCAGACTTTTTTTACACCCTGTAGGTACACAAATAATCATTGAAAATGAACAGGGCTATGCAACAAACATTACAGTAGTTGATATACGTTTTCTGAATTTCCCTTGTCTCTAAAGCAGAATCGTGTTGTCCTAACTCTCTCCTCATCGTAATAATAAAATAACGTTGCACGCAATTGCAAAACGTCGGTTAAGTCAATTTGACATGCATAACCCTGTTCATTTTCAATGATCGTAAGTGTACATCCAGGGATACCTGTATACAGGGTGTTCCTAAATATCATGTACATATGGAAGGAGGTAATTATTTGGCTTATTTCATGACTAAAAATTCATATAGACATAAGTCCGCAGACGCTTCGTTAACGATCTACACAGTGTTGAAATTTCAAGATTTTTTTAGTTTTTTCTTTATAGCTTCTGCAGTTTTTGAGATATTTAGCTCAAATTTGGAATACAGATTACACTGTAGGGCTTACATCATTGGGCATATCAGATGGTTGTGCGAATCTACAGGGAGATATTTTTTCAGTTTTGTTTAGAATCTTTTTGTTCTCTTGTAGTTTTTTCATATCTGCGACCATTATCAAGAAAAAAATAAACGATTTTCTGTAATTCGCTAGACGAAATTAAAATTTTAAAAATGGTCTAGTAGGCTCTGGCTTTATTTGGATAAACTCTTGTTTCCATTAATTTTCAACAGTTCGCATTTGAAATCGCAACTTGTGTCTGCATATGTCTATAAATTAAAGGTTTAAGTTGTAAACTGTAAGGTGTAAAAGTGTTTTCAATACTCATTATTAAAGCTGATATTATATGGCAAATGCATATTTTGTATAATTGATATGCCGGCGAAACTGTTTGCATATGTAGACTAATTATATGAAAACAAATCGTTTAAGCCAAGTTTCATTTTGCGTATTTTGCATATTTATACGTTTTTGAGCATACTTTCCGGATTTTGCATATTTGGTTATATGTAGCAATAATTTGTAATGTATGAACTTTTTGCGATGTTTTTGTAAAATTTACTATTGCATTAAATTTATTAATAACATTTTGTGTGCAACTGAGATATATACTTTCACTTTCTGCCGCTGGAGTGCAGTGCGCGTATCGAAATAAGCAGCGGAAAGAGGCAGCCCCAATTTTTGACTATACAGAATGAGTTGGAAGGAACACGCCAAATTCCAGTTGTGTATTATACGCATCAAAATAATGTAAAAAATCCCAAATGTTTTCAAGTTATAGCATATTAAAGAACATTTTTTTATGGAGAACTCGACTGAGTTTTTGTAAAAAAAATCGATGTTTTTATTAATGTTTTATTAATTTAAGACTTTAATAATTTGAAAACAATCGAGAAATGTAAAGGCTAATATGAAAATAATGTGGCGATTTTCTTTATGACGGTACAACTTGAAAACATAAAAATCGGATAACAACATTTGAGTTTTTTAAACATTATTTTTACACATAGAAAATTTGGCGCGTTCCTTCCGACTCACCCTGTATAAACATAGACTGCCAGCAACCCCTACTTTTTTCATAGAAGCAATGTATAAGCAATCAGCCAACATAGAATTCATTTCAAGAGTCGAACTTCGAGTGTTGGGTGAATAATTGGCGTTGGCAGTCCATGTTTATATAGTCAAATGTTAAAATGAATGACGTCTTTAATTAAAAATTAGAGAAATAAATATACTCATACAACATAATTAAAATTTTTACATTATTTAGAATACTTCTACTTATTTTCAAAAAAATTAAAGCATATTATGTGCATATATTGTAGCTTTGGGTGCATATACTCAACAAAATTTATGCATATATATGCGCATATTTTCATACATTTAAGTGCATATAATTATCAGCTTTACTCATTATAATATCGTAACAATGCTAAATTTTACGAATTCTGACATGGCTGAGATGCATTTCATCCATGGCCTTGCGAATGGAAATGCAAGAGAAGCCTGTACATGGAGCGCTATCCCAATAGAATGACCTGATCAGCGTCTTGTAGAAACTGGAACTTTTAATAAGAATACCAATGATGCCGGTAGACTCAGTATTGTTAGAACACCACAGATCGAAGAAGCTGTTCTAAATGAAATTGAAGAACATCCAGATACTAGCACCAGGAAAATCTCTGAACATTTAAATATTAGTCATCAAGTTGTTTGGCGTTTAGTCATCAAGTTGTTTGGCGTATCTTGCGTGATTCTCTGCTATACCCTTACCACATTCGAAGGGTGCAGGCGCTCCTTCCTCGAGATTTCCCTTGAACCCTTGAACGCCCAAATTAATTTTTGTTAGAAACATTTTGTAAAAACTGAAAATGCTGTTCTTTGGAACCACCTGTGTAGGCAATAGCAATGATCAAAATTAAAATGACACTCTGGTTTTTTCAAAAAGTGCTGTGCTATAAATAGGACGCTGGGAGGATATGTACATATTTGTGTTAATAAAAATAAAATTTGAAAATTGAGAAATTGTATAATTCTCAAAAACTAACAAAACAAAAGTAATTATAACTGTCATAGTAAGTATAAAAATCATTGGCAAGCAAACATAAGACATTTAAAAAAATTTATAGAAACTGAAAAAAGCAATTTCTTTATGTTTTTCGAAGATATTTTGGAAAAAGCACTGTGCACAATATAATGGTACACTTGCTGCAAAATGTCTTAGGTTTACTAGAGTCATTTGGATATTGCCAATGTCGTTGTTTTCAACATTTTCCAGAAAACCTTTTTCGTCGTACCAAACATTATCAGAAACCGTAGGTCTGGATGTCGAAGGAAAGAAAACTAAGCTGTGTACCTTTTAGGATTCGTTTACTGTGTTCAAGTTTTAGTTATCTCACTGCAAGAGCTCTTCTGAAATCATTTATGAAAATAGATTTTTTGTCATGAGTATTTGGTTATAAAAGAAATGCATTTACGACAGCCATATCAATAATGTGGGTCATTAAGCACCAATACCACTTTTTTCCTCCCACCAAAATACCCAAAATACCTCTAAAAGTCAATCATGTTGGTCATCACTAGACTTACACCCGTATTCATAGTCGTTCGCCAGCGACTCGCCGGCGAAACGCCGGGTTTTTCCTACGCGCCGTACGAGAATTAACACTGCATAGTCGCTCGCCGGTAAAACAAAGGATGCGCGTTACTATGGTTTTCGGCGGAGAGGTGCCGACGCGCTGCATGCGCGAGCGACTATGCAGTGTTAATTCTCGTACGGCGCGTAGGAAAAACCCAGCGAGTCGCCGGCGAGTCGCTGGGGAACGACTATGAATACGGGTGTTAGGATTTGTGTGCATTTAAAAATTGCAAAATATGCACGCACATATGCTCTCTAAAATCACGGAAATATGTATTTAAATATGCTCTTAAAATGTTAGAATATATGCAGCTATAGTTAATTTTAAGCAGAAATATGCATGAAAATTTCAGATTAAACAATAAAATATACCAGTAATCTTTTTTTATTAAGAATAAATACAAAGCACAAGTAAAACGGGATAATATACAGAATACATACGTACTTAATACTTAATCTATTTAACTCCAAATGAATAGTTAAAAAATCACACTTACGAACTACAATTAACGTTAACAATTAAGTACATTTTTAAATTTTCAAATATGAATTTGTGTCTTTTGTCGGTAAATATATTTTTATATTTAGAAAAGCTCCTTTCCACATCGCAGGACATTACCGGGGCGTACTTAAAATTATTCATTTCTGTTAAAGTGTAATGTTTTAATTCCTTACCAATTTCTCCCTGCCCAAGTAAAAAATTTTTTTTTTTATTAAGTGAAAACCCGTATTTTTCTCTAAAATGTTTTCAAGTTTTTAATTGATACTTAATGCTTTTGGCCCATGCCAGAGTGACAGAAAGTGATCTTTGTTCTTTCTCCATGTTTACGGTACAAAAGTTGGCAAGAAAGTAAACACATTTTTACTTTCAAATAACACTAACAAAGATTATAGTGGAGGAGGTATTGTTTTCCAAGAACAGTGTTAGTGAAAGTTACACAAGCTTGCAGGGCAGTGATGCATGACTAATTTTCTAAGAATTGTTGACCTGAAAGGATTAAGCTCGAATGTTTGGTATTTGCGTTAACTGCTAGAGTTCCTAGAAAATTGCACAGAATTTGCAGTCAGGTTTATTCAAAATTCTTCTTTAGCAAGTATTTGAACATGTGAATGTATTAGAATTAATAAAAAAAACAGGAATAATATGCAGTTTTGGATTAAAACACTGAAAATATGCATGCATTTATAAAAATACCAAAATATGCATTTATATGCACTTTCAAATTTACGTATGTGGTTCACGTATAATTAAAACACTTTGAAATGTCACTTAGCATATGTTTGGTAAATGCAAGAAAAATATGCAAATGGATACAAATCCTAAGTCTAGTCATCACCTTCATATATAAGTTATAATTATATTCTTTGGCCTATCGAGGAGCAGACGCTAATTGTTCAATTGTATCAATGTTTTTAACCAATGTCACATATTTAGTGTTGTTCCACTTTGCGGGGAATACATTCTTACTCATTATTACCACTTTACAATTCTATCTGAAAACAAAATTCGCATATGAAATGATGGCCAAAATATTGCAAATATTCCCTGTAACGTCCAGCGTCATATTTATAGGACAGCAAGATTTACTGATTCGTAGACAAAAACTAAATAAAAAATAAACTAAATTTATATTTGTCAAAAGAAATTGATATTACAGCATATTAAAAAAACAAACAATATTTAGTTATGTGGTGTGGTTTAACAAAATCACTAAAACAAACTTATGGTGCGACGAATAAAAAAATACACAATATAGTCACATCGACAAGCGGGGCACAACAGTTGATTCTTGAAAACTAAGTAGAGCTTGATAAACCCTTATGCATCTATTTTTAGCCTGTACATACCCGAAGCCAATCAATTACACCAAAGTGGCCGTAAAATATTCCTACGCACATTGTCCGCTAAATAGGACGCTGGGCGTTAACGGGTTAAGATTTAATTTCTGCCAGTGGTATCTTAATAGGCTAGCAGTAGATCCCAATTTTGATTGTAAAATTCTTTTTACCGACGAAGTCAATTTTTCAAGGAATTCTATTACAAATTACAACCACATATGGGCTCAAGAAAATCCACATGGAATTGTTGAAACGCATTTTCAAGAGCAGTTCTCCTTAAATGTATGGGGTGGTATAATTGGGGATCATTTGATTGGTCCTTTCTTTTTGCCTGGTCGCTTTATTGGTCACTCATACAGGAATTTTTTGCAACACAAATTGCTTTTATTACTCGAAGACTTACCTCTTTTGCTGAGAAATCAAATATACTATATTTGCACGATGGTGCCCCAGCACATTTTTCTATTTTGGCTTGGGAGTATTTAAATGAAGTGTATGAGAACAAGTGGATAGGACGGGGTGGACCTCAGTCATGGCCCCCTAGGTCCCCTGACTTAAATAGCCCAGAGAGTGTATACAATACTAGCAAAGAGCATATAATGAGAAGAGGCTCAGCTATATAGGTTTAAATGTATGTTGTTAAATGGGTTGCATACCAACGTTTCTCAAATTAATGTGCAGAAATCAAAGGTTCTTTTGGGTTTTCTACCTGAAACCAGCGGCACAAACCATCAAGTCACTCCAGCGCGAAGATAAATTGCCCATGTTGCCTGATTGTTGTCGCATTCTAAGAAGGCTTGGCAAACTCCAAAGCATTCTACAATCCAGATATTCGAATTTGTCAAAATCGGAAAAGGCATTTTTCCTAAATTAAGTAAAATTTCAATGAGGTCGCCAATGTGCGTGCAAAATTCTTCGTTGTTGTAAAAAGCGTGTTTTAACAAGAACGATTTTATTGTTATTTTAAATTTATTAATCGGTATCATTCGAATATCCGGAGGTAATAAATTAAAAAACTTCGGTGCATGGTATAATGGCCCGTTTCGGCTTTTATTGAGGCGCAGGTAATCAATGCAGATATTATTTTTATGTATGCTTGAATAAGGGGTAACCGCCCACGGTTAATTATTTTTTCAATTTTTTTTGATATTTTTCAAAATTTTACATATCAAGACAATATTAAAATTCAAATTTTGTTAAGTGAAGACTTTAAGCATTTATAATTGAAAAAAGTAATATAAAATGCTAATTACTTCTTTATATTTTTTATTATTTACCGAAAAGTAGTATGTTTGCATAATTTCTAAGTTTTTTATTCAAGGCGCTTTTTAGGAGAAATATTTTTCAATTCTAATTAATATTTATTTAAATTGCTTCAAGAAACTCTAATCTAGCCGTGTTAATGAATTTTAGTTAAAAAAATTCTGTAAATGTTCTTTTACAGTTGTCTAAATGAGGAGATTTTTTAGAACATGTAATTGGACAAAGAAAAATCTCTTTATTTGGACAACTGTAAAAGAACATTTACAGGATTTTTGTTACAGCAATTCATTAACAGGGCTAGATTAAAGTTTCTAAAAGCCATTTAAATAGATATTAATTAGAATGGAAAATTATTCCACTTAAAAATCGCCTTGCATAGAAAACCTAAAAATTTTGCAAACATACTACTTTTCGGTAAATAATAAAAAATCTAAAGAAGTAATTAACATTTTATATTATTTTTCGCAATTATAAATCTTTAAAGTGTTCACATAAAAAAATGAATTTTAATATTAAGCCTTTGTATGTGAAATTTTCAAAATATTTAAAAAATTAAAAATTCATTTTTAGCTAAAGTTAAAAAATAGGTGTTTTCTGGCTTTGAGATTGTTCAGTTAGCTAAAAATAACACTCTAAAAAAATCTCAGAGTTTTTATTATCTACCGAAAAGTATTATGTTTGCATAATTTCTACGTTTTTTATGCAAGGCGCTTTTTAGGAGAAATATTTTTCAATTCTAATTAATATCTATTTAAATGGCTTCAAGAAACTATACTCTACCACTGTTAATGAATTACTGTTACAAAAATCCTGTAAATTTTCTTTATCCAATTACGTGTTCTAAAAAATTCCTTTAAATATTTAATTACTTATCCTAATTCATTCTGTTGTAAAGATCACATGTTTCTTTACCAACCATAGAGTTTGAAGTATTTATGACTAACCCAAAAGCAAAGAAAAGAGTACATATTTTAGCCAGAAATACAATTTGTCTTGGTTCTCGTATATATTTATAGATATTGAGCTACCCGTCCTAGCGAGTTACAGCTAATAAATAAAAAACTACTTAATTTTTTCTTGTATTCGTAACACTTTTTTTATTAAAACATATCATTGGCCAACTTTCTGTATAGTTGTTGTGGGAATAGTTATTTAACTAACAAGTGTGTTAATGAAGGCGATTAATAATCGAAACTGTTTAAAGCACGAACGAGCGATAGCGAGTGAGTGCCTTTAATAGTTGAGATTATTAATTGCCCATTAACAAACGAGTTGATTACAAAATTTTTTTCGTTGGCCACAAAATCTTTTTTGTGGTGAAAAATTTGATTAATACAACTAACCTCCATGCAAAATATCATCAAAACGTCAAAATCACAAAAACAGTTAATTAATGAAAAAGAGTGTATTAATCAAAAACAGTGTATTAATGACATCTATTAATCCATCCTTTTTTAGGAAAAATCAGAAAAACAGTTAATTAATGAAAAAGAGAGTATTAATCAAAAATTGTGTATTAATGACATCTATTAATCCATCCTTTTTTAGGAAAAATCAGAAAAACAGTTAATTAATGAAAAAGAGTGTATTAATCAAAAACAGTGTATTAATGACATCTATTAATCCATCCTTTTTTAGGAAAAATCAGAAAAACAGTTAATTAATGAAAAAGAGTGTATTAATCAAAAATTGTGTATTAATGACATCTATTAATCCATCCTTTTTTAGGAAAAATCAGAAAAACAGTTAATTAATGAAAAAGAGTGTATTAATCAAAATTTGTGTATTAATGACATCTATTAATCCATCCTTTTTTAGGAAAAATAATTCATTAATATTGAAATTAACAAGCGGTCAACGAAATAGTTATTTAACCAACAAGTATGTTAATGAAGGCGATTAATAATCGAAACTGTTTAAAGCACGAACGAGCGATAGCGAGTGAGTGCCTTTAATAGTTGAGATTATTAATTGCCCATTAACAAACGAGTTGATTACAAAATTTTTTCGTTGACTGCAAAATCTTTTTTTGTGGCGAAAAATTTGATTAATACAACTAACCTCCATGCAAAATATCATCAAATCGTCAAAATCACAAAACAGTTAATTAATGAAAAAGAGTAGGGATGTCATACCCGGTCTAAAATCAAACCCGGGTACCCGAAAACAGTACCCGGGTACCCGAAGATGTTACATTTTGACTTATTATTTTCTGGCGAATGAAAATATTTCCATACAGGCGATTTTTTTATGACATTGTTTTCTTATTTGTTTGTACTTTTGTACTTTCATACAATGTTCAATCTCTATGCTCTAGGCCAGGGGTCGCCAAACTTTTTTGATCATTGACCCCTATATAATTTTTCGAAATATCCATCGACCCCCATAAAAGTAATTTTCAGTTAATTAAAATAAAACTACCTATTAGGTATTAGGTACTGTGTTTGTACATTTATTTTATGATTTTAAACATTTATTAAAGTAATTTTACATTGTGTAACAATAGTTTTATGAAAAATATCTTAATGTTGAAATTTAAATGCCTTAATATTTATTAAATAATAAGTAATTATAAATAAGTAAAAATAATAAGTAAAGTAACTACACAACTACAGTATTGCTTCTTAATTAATGAGATGGGTGTGCCTGGTGTTTCTTTGCAAGGTTCGCTATATTGGGTTCGAAATTGGTCAATTTTAATCTTAAATCCCCTCGAAACTCTACATTTAATTTATTTCTGTACTTAGTTAAGATTAAATTTACGTGACTGAAACCGGCTTCAACCATATAGGAACTTGGAAACGCCAGCATAAATGGCTGAGCTATTTCGTAAAGTTTTACATATTTTTGCATTATATTTATATTTGTCCAAAATTTGCTTATTGTTAATTTTTTAAGAAGCGTCTTTGCTTCAAGATCCGATAATAATTCAGCAAGCTCATCTTGCAGGTTGATGTCCACGTTTTCAATTTGAGCGGAAAATGGCGCAATAATCCAGTCAGGGATGTCAATGTTTTCCAAATCAACAAAGCGCAGTTTAAAATCGTCGCTTAATTTTTGAAGATGACTTGTATATATTTTCAAGTCTTCTTCTTTTATTTCTAATTGCCGCAGATTTGAAAAATACTGATAATCCTTACGTAGCAATAAAGATCTAAATAAATTTAATTTTACTTGGAAGCCTAACAGTATTGTCCGAGCTTGGATCATTGTTACATCTTTTCCTTGCAGCTTTGTTTGGACGTCATTAAATTTTCCAAATAAGTCCGCTAAATAAAAAATATGGTTCTTATTGTTTTGGAGTTCATCACTCAGAACAGGATTTATTTCGCTGAGAAATTCTGTCGTGGAGTCAAATAACTCAACGAGCCGTTGCAAGCATACACCTCTAGACAACCATCTAACTTCGGTGTGCAGAAGTAATTGGTTAAATACCTCGTCGTTTTCCTCACAAAGTTTGGAAAATAATCTTGATTTAAGAGGTTGGGCTTTAATTTGATTGATACACTTAATACAAAACTGTAAAGCTTTATGTAACTCTGGACTCAGATATTTTGCTACTAAGTTGTTTCTATGCAACACACAATGAATAGTACGTATACCGGGCACTTTTTCTTTGAGAAATGTAGCAAAACCTCGGTAACGCCCTACCATAGCAGGTGCGCCATCTGTGGCTACTGCTATTATATTTTCAAGCGGAATATCATATTTATTTAAATATTCTTGTAAACATCTAAAAATTGTCACTCCTTTTCCATCAGTTTCAAGATATTTAGCAAATAAAAATTCATCAATGACTTGTCCTTTCATTTTACTGAAATATCTAACGTACACCATAAGAATAGCAGAAACGCCAAAAACAGATTCATCAAGTTGAATAGAGAACTTGCAATTTTTTAGCTCCGAAACTACCGTATTTTCTATTTCTTCTGCCATTTCGTCAATACGCCGTTTTACAGTATTTGCACTTAATGGCAAGGACTTTAAAACATTAACGGAGTCTTTTTTCATTACATCCTCAATGACGTCTTTAATTGCAGGTATAACAATTTCTTCAGCGAGTGTGTGGTTTTCCCCTCTTTGCTATATTAAGCGAAATCTTGTACGAAGCTATTAATCCTCCTTCAGTTTCAACTTCAGTAGACTGCTTCATAAAACTTTTTATAGTTGGTCGACATGTGAATTTATCTTTAAGTTTTTTGAAAAATTCAAGTTCTTTATTTTTTTTATCTGAGTGAACCCTTTCAAGATGATCTTTCATTTTTGACGGTTTCATGTAGTCATTTCCAAAAGTTTTTTCACATAGAAGACACATAGGAATCGTTTCATTTGTCGGAGAACAAATAAATCCAAATTTCAAATAATCCAATGAATAATACCGACATTTCTTTTTAGAAACTGAAGCTGCCATTTTTTAATTAGGGTTCTGTAAATAAGTTAAAAATAAGTTGGTAGGTATACTATACTAATCTATATTTTTAATGCTTACCTTCTTTTTTACATGTATTGATAATTAAAATTGATATCTAAACTAAACGAATAGTTTGATAGAAACTATAAATAATTATCCAATACTATAAAAGTAGTAATAATGACACTGCAAATATTTAACACTGTTCACAAGCAAAGATAGCTGAAACTGCTTTTGTAGGATCAACGCTCGTGACATTTGGACAAGCGCACATATGCATATGACTCATAAGCCAGAAGTACAGAGTTAGCGCCGCTGCGCGCTGGTACGTAAATACTTGATTCACCCGAAGAAATATACGTTTATTAATTTATTTTCTATAAAGAAACTGATATTAAGTCAATTATGAAAACATTCACAAATTTTACATACGCAGTTAGGTATGTGTGATTTGCGTATTAAGAATTGTTTTTCCTTCGACCCCCAATCGACCCCCTGGCTCCTTCGACCCCCAATCGACCCCCTGGCTCAGATCGACCCCTACTTTTGTTAAATAGACCCCTGGGGGTCTATATAGACCACTTTGGCGACCTCTGCTCTAGGCATTTTAACGCAGCGAGTTTTAAACGGAAGTAAATTGAAATAGTACTAGTACCTACTCGCCAATTCAAACTGCAAGTAGTCTATTCGTAAATATTTTCATACTTCCCAGTGCTATCAAATTCAAGTGCGTCACTTTTTCTGAAACTGGTAGCAGCATCAACATCACACAGATGATGTTTATGTTACTTCAACCCATACTGATGAGATTTAATGGTACATACTATTGACGGGTTGAATATTTCCGTAAAGCAGATATATTGCCTTATATGAAACAAGAATCAACATAATGTGGTATGGGATGGGTTGATTCTCGTTATTACTGCATTGTTATGTTTTTCTAGAGCTTATTCCTATTGTTTTTAAGTTTTTATCATCTTCTCCGAAAACGGCTGACTTTCTGGACATTACATAATTTCCTAGCCGGGTACTCGGGTCCTGAAAATATACCCGGGTTGACCCTTACCCGGGCCGGCCCGGGTACCCGGGTACCCTCTGACATCCCTAAAAAAGAGTGTATTAATCAAAAATTGTGTATTAATGACATTTATTAATCCATCCTTTTTTAGGAAAAATCAGAAAACAATTAATTAATGAAAAAGAGTACATTCATCAAAAACAGTGTATTAATGACATCTATTAATCCATCCTTTTTTAGGAAAAATGAGAAAAACAGTTAATTAATGAAAAAGAGTGTATTAATCAAAATTTGTGTATTAATGACATCTGTTTTTTGTACGATTAACTTGATAAGAGGCTTCCACGAATGGGGCCCCCAATTAATCCACTGCGAGTTCCGGTTCAATGGGATTGCCGGGAACTGCCACTTAATAACCCTAACTTGGGTTCAGTTAGTTGTTGGAGTGAAACAAGACTTAACAAACACGAGTATATTGAGTAACAACGATTACAAACGTCACTGATGGACCGATGGTTTTTTACAAAAGCTTCAACTGTTGTGACACGCTTGGATTGGCCACGCGAAAATAGCGAAT
Source organism: Agriotes lineatus (assembly GCA_940337035.1). Taxonomy (NCBI): domain Eukaryota; kingdom Metazoa; phylum Arthropoda; class Insecta; order Coleoptera; family Elateridae; genus Agriotes; species Agriotes lineatus. The sequence continues at coordinate 21,697 of CALNHX010007939.1, read as the reverse complement.
TGCGCGTAACCGTAACACAAAACAACCTGGAAACGACTTTACCAGGGAGTTAGACCGAAACGCAAACTAGCACAAAGCATAGCTGAACTTGCTTCCTCGAGGCTCTGAATCTAACTAACTCTGAATTTACAGCGAGACGAACTCGCCAATTCAAGGAGGGGCAAGCTCAAACACTATTGGCTGAGGCGATCCTGCGTAGCCAATCGGAGCATCGCACGTTATTTAGGAAAAATGCTTATTCTAAGAAACCTTAATGCTAAGCTCTCTCAATGAGGCAATTGAACGAAATCCATAAACCCATGATTCCCAAATATGCTAAGTCGGCTTAAGTTCTAGTAGAAAATGTATCCATCCGCTTTAAAGCCATTAAGGGAAGCTTACAAATTCCTTTCCAACATTAACAGAGGCAAACAAATACGGCAAGATGCAAATTTGGCTTTACCACGACCTTTGAATGAGATAAAACAGTTATGACTTGAATTACGTGATTAATTATAATCAAAAAGGTTTTGATGCACGCATCTGTGTGAATCAAACATGCCGCCCCCGAAGTGCCGACTATGGCACGACGTGATTAAATCCCAAAATTAAACTGAAATCTAACACTACAAAATAATCAAATGCATAACAAGAACTAATGACAGATGATAATCCAAGAGTCTTACAGATAACTTACAACTAGCATGAATACAAGCAAAGAAACAACTAAACCTAGCAAAATGTTCAATTAGCGAAAACTACCAACTAAGAGCAAAGTCAATGTTTATTGCCCTTGATCGCAATGATCGTCTTTGGGTAGGATGTACACTTTACGCACCGAGCGTTTCAGGAGATTCCCTCGGGAATCGCGCACTTGCACCACACGCACAACACCATCCGCTCCTGGATATGTGGCCGAAATGATTGCCAGTGGCCAACGGTAGCTTGGAGATGCCTCGTCGTGGACGAGTACCACGTCGCCCACCTGGGGGGCTAGAGACGTGCTGGAGGACTTCCACTTAGGCCGGCGCTGCAGGAGGTGGAGGTAGTCCCGGGACCAGCGATCCCAAAACTGCTGGGACAGCCGCTGGACCAGCCCATAGCGGCTGAGACGATTTTCCGGTATGCCCTGGAGTTGGGCTTCCGGAAACGAAGTCAGCTTCCGACCGATCAAGAAGTGGGCAGGAGTAAGGACTTCGGGGAATGAGGCGTCGGTAGGGAGAACACAGAGTGGACGGGAATTTAGTATCGCCTCCACTTGAGTCAGCATGGTGTAATACTCAACGAAAGTTAACTTTGCATTGCAAGATATTCGCCTTAAATAATATTTCAATGACTTTACCCCCGCTTCCCAAATGCCGCCAAAGTGCGGAGAGCGTGCCGGAATAAAATTCCACTTAATGTTATGTTTCGACAATTCTTCCCTTATGCATTGCTCACTAGAGCCTGACAGGATATTTTTTAATTCCGATAGCTGATTTCTGGCACCGGTGAAACAGGTAGCATTGTCAGAAAATATGTTGGAGGGTAAACCGCGTCTGGAGATGAATCTCCTCAATGATGCGATGAAAGCCTCCGTCGTGAGGTCTTCCACGAGTTCAAGATGAATAGCCTTCGTGGCTAAACACACAAATAGGCTACGTAAGCCTTTACTTCTTTCGCGCCTCGCCCGGATTTGTTTTTTATAAACACGGGACCCGCGTAATCTATCCCGCAATTACTGAAAGGGGGAGAGGGTGTGACACGAGCTTCGGGTAGTGATCCCATCAAGTGTTCATTCATCTTAGGCTTGGCCCGGAAGCATATCACGCAATTGTGTATTACTTTACGTATTAGGTCTTTGGCTCTCACGATCCAAAACTTATCCCGCAATGAGGCCAGTAACACCGAGTGTCCACAATGCAAGAGCCGCAAATGCTCTTGCTTCACGATTAGCAACGACAAAGGGTGACTAGCTGGTAACAAAAGGGGATGTTTCTGATCAAAGCTTAGATTGGAGTTTTCTAGACGGCCGCCCACGCGCAGTAGGCCCTGATCGTCCAGAAATGGGTTTAGAGAAAGCAGCGCACTATTTTTCGGCAATGGCGCTTTTTTAGACAAAACTGCTATTTCTCCGGAAAAGACTTCCGCCTGGGCAATTTTGATCAGGCGGCGAGTCGCGTCCTCCAATTCGTCAATGGCTGGAGGTCCCGACCAGCGCGTTTCGGTGTTTCTGTTTCTCGCGAGACGCAGGCAGTACGCGACTACGCGCTGTAATTTTGTAAAACTGGAATAGCGCCTGAAAAGTTCAAATTCTGGGACGCGATGGTGAAGAGTGGCCACTACTGGGCGCGACCCTTGGGCTGCTAGCTCACCCGAATCAATTTTAACGGGCTGGGGTTTTAAGTCCGCCTGTGACAAAAATTCTGGCCCGTGCCACCACAAGCGTGAGTTGAGTAACTCCTGGGGTAACATTCCCCTGCTAATTATATCGGACGGGTTGCAATTTGTACGCACGTGAAACCATTCTTCCCTATTGCTTAGTTCGTGAATCTCGGACACCCGGTTCGCGACGAACGTCTTCCAATTACTCGCGTCCTTATTTATCCAGTGCAGAGTTATGGTGGAGTCCGACCAATAGTACACGCGCTCAAATTTAAATGCGGAGGAATCGAGTATAGTTTTAATCAAACGAGCCAACAGTAAGGCTGCGCAAAGCTCCAAACGAGGCAAGGATATTGTTTTTAATGGAGCGACCCTTGACTTAGCACAAAGCAAATTGGTGGTGACATTACCGCGCGCGTCAACGCAACGTATATACACGGCGCACCCGTAGGCTACAGAACTCGCGTCCGCAAATCCGTGGAGATCTATCGAATTTATGTCATCGCAAATTACCCGTCTCGGAATTGCCAACGAGCCCAAAGAGCGTAATGAAGAATGGAGTTCGTCGTATCTGGAGCGCATCTCCATGGGCACCGTTTCGTCCCATGACAACTTCAACTGCCAAAGCCGTTGCACGAGAAGTTTCAAAGTTAGAACGCTTGGACCAAGTAGTCCCAAGGGATCGAATATTTGAGCCATACTAGAGAGTATAGCCCGCTTGGTAACTGATTTGCAACAGCTAGGGTTTACTCTGTAACTTAGCACGTCCCGCCGAGTATCCCAAAAAATGCCGAGAGTTTTCTCCGTGGCGTCTTCCGTCAAAGAAATGGGCTCCATGCTGCCGCGATCTACACCAATGGCGCTAGCTACTTCACTGTCGTTGGATGCCCACTTTCGCAATTCAAACCCGTACCCCGACAAAGCGCTACTAATTTCGAATTGCGTTTTTATGGCTTCCGCCCTATTTTCAAAACCAGTCAGTAGGTCATCTACATAAAAATCCCGGCTAATTCTTAATGAGGCCTCTGGAAGCGATGCTTCGATTTCCTGGGCGATTTGTATCAAGCACCTAGTTGCTAGGTACGAGGCTGATTTAGTACCGTAGGTGACCGTTAATAATTTGAAGCATTTTACCGCTGAGGTTTTGTCGTCACGCCATAAAATTAATTGGTATTGCGTCTGCGAGGGGTCCACGAGAATTTGCCTATACATTTTGGCGCAATCTGCTTTCAGCACGTACTTGAATTGCCTAAAGCGACAAAGAATTGCAAACAACGACTGCTGGACCACTGGGCCCTTATGTTGAAGGTCGTTAAGCGATACTCCGGAGGAGGACGCACAACTGCCGTCAAAAACAACGCGATGTTTGGTCGTTGAACTGTCCTCCTTTATGACTGGCAAATGTGGTAAATAAAACCTAGGATGAGGAAGGCTCGCTTCGTCGTCCACCTTGCTCAAGTGACCAAGCGACTCGTATTCTTTGAGAAATGCGGAATACGCGGTTTTCAACTCGGGATTTTTTGACAATTTGTTTTCTAATGAATAGAAACGTTTTAACGCTATACCGCGCGAGTCTCCCAGCGATGGAGCATCTTTCCTGAAAGGTATGCTCACGATGAACCTACGCGGCTCCGACGACGCCCGTTTCGTAGTCGATTGAAAATGGTCTTCGCAAAATTTGTCATCAGCAGAGAGTCGGCCTGATGAACCGTACGCCCCCTCGATTTCCCAAAATCTCTGAATGCCGTGCTCGATGCCGGTTACACTTAAATGAACTCTATTTGAACGAATGAGCGCTCGATTTTCGACATTCATGTTTCCGCCTAAAACCCAACCAAAAAGAGTTTTTGTTAAGAATGGCTTCTCTGGGCCCAATTTCACCTGTCCCTGACAGAGCACTTGCCAAAAGACATTCGCGCCTAATAAAAGATCAATCTTTCCCGGTGTATTACAATCTGAATCGGCTAGCACAATGTTTGGTGGGATCTTCAAATCCCTCAACGAGAAAGCAAGGACCGGCAGAGGGTCCGTAATTTTGTCTAACACAACACAGCTTGGAATGTCCTCGTATTTCCCGTTGCGGGAGCGGATTCGAACGTTTGCTCTGAATTCAGCGTTCAGAGCCCTGGCACCAACACCCGACAGTGAGGTGATATTACCTCGTTTCTCAATTTTCAAATTTTGACACAAGTCGGCGCTAACTAAGTTAAGTTGGGATCCGGGGTCCAAAAGAGCTTTTGCCCGGGAAAATGACCCGGAGGATCCTTCTACGAATACGCTAACCGTGGACAATAAAACTTGCGCTGGCGCCGCGATTGCAGGACGGCTACAAGCTGCTGAAACGGATGCGACGGGTGCCTCGCTCGGGGAGACGGCCCCGACCTCCCGTGCGTCACTGCTGGATTCTGGCGGTCCAGGACGCGGCGACGAAGTATTTTCGTGCGCGTCGCGCTTTGGACGCAAACAGTAAAGTATGGTGCTTTTTTCTGCATACGCGGCATCTCGACGATGTGCATTTTACCACGAAATGTCCGGGCTTGAGACAATTGTTGCATAATTTCAAACGACGCGCCTCTTCGATACGAGCGTTTACCGACAATTTTGAGAATGATTCGCAAGCGCTAATCGAATGATTACTATTTTTGCAAAAATCACAAGAGTGATTACCTTGCTCTCTGGCTACATGAGCGCGTGCATGACTTTTTTGCTCGGATCCCTGATTTCCCAAACTCGAACCTATTTTCGCAGCTTCCAGCGAACCTAATAAGTGACTTTTGCTCTCTAAAAAATCTAACAACTCTCGCAAAGTAGGAAATTGTCCGGCATGTTTGCATAATTCCCAGTCAGTCTGCATTGCTGAGCTGAGCTTCGAAACTATGATATGTATTAGTATGGTGTCGACTGTGGGTTCCCCGTACGCCTTTAAAATTTCCAAAATTCTAACTACACTATCGAGCAGCCTTTGAACAGACGAATGTGAATCCTTTTTTACGTTCTCTAAACTGAATAACGCATTTATGTTTGATTTTACGATCAGTTTCTTATTTTCAAATCGCTTGACTAGAATGTCCCAAGCAATGGTATAGTTATCGTTGGTAACTTTTAACGACGAGATTGAACTAGCAGCTTCTGCCTTAAGGGAAGAAATCAAATAGTAAAATTTCTGAACGTTGGTCAAATTAACGTTGTTATGAATAAGCGACGTAAAGGAGTCATGAAATTGAACCCAATTCTCGAATTTCCCCGAAAAGGAAGGCAAATCTAAGGGTGGTAATCTTAAAATCCAGCGAGCTCTCCTGAAGGGCCACTTTGCGAAGAATTTTGACCTACATTCGGTTTTATACCCGAACTGATCTTATTTTTTGATAAGAATTCCTTTACTGCGCTACTAATCTCGCTAAAATGAGTCATAAAAGAGTCAAATTCATTGAAAAGTTCATCAAAGTTTTCAGCGTCGGCCTCCATTAGGCCCTCCATTGACTTCTTATACTCATCCAACAAATTTTGGAAACAACTAAACTCTTCTGACAAGTTGCCGACCTCGTGAGCCTTCACGGGGCTGGACGAAGAAATTCTATGAAATAGAGTTTTGAAACGATCTACTTGGGCTTTTATGAATTTGCAACGAGTGGTTAAAGTGCGAGTTTCCGACATGACCGCTGATGTCGAACGAGTTTCCACCATGACTGACACAAGCAAAAAACAGCACTAAACGAAGGTGTAATGGAAAAGGACTTACTTTTGATTTGAGAACGTAGTAACTTCTTGACGAACAGAAAACCAACCCGCTGCCGATCGCTGCCGCTTGACGTGGGACCTGGACTCGGTGTAAGCTCTCGATGGTTGAATTTCCTGGTGTTGGCGAAGCTTCTTGACGCTCTCCGACGAAACGATGTTGGAGCAATTGCATCCACCAGCTACTGGAAACTTGTACACTCGCGTTTTTTAGCTTCTTCCAAATCCGGCTCGAAGGACCAATGTTTTTTGTACGATTAACTTGATAAGAGGCTTCCACGAATGGGGCCCCCAATTAATCCACTGCGAGTTCCGGTTCAATGGGATTGCCGGGAACTGCCACTTAATAACCCTAACTTGGGTTCAGTTAGTTGTTGGAGTGAAACAAGACTTAACAAACACGAGTATATTGAGTAACAACGATTACAAACGTCACTGATGGACCGATGGTTTTTTACAAAAGCTTCAACTGTTGTGACACGCTTGGATTGGCCACGCGAAAATAGCGAATTGCGCGTAACCGTAACACAAAACAACCTGGAAACGACTTTACCAGGGAGTTAGACCGAAACGCAAACTAGCACAAAGCATAGCTGAACTTGCTTCCTCGAGGCTCTGAATCTAACTAACTCTGAATTTACAGCGAGACGAACTCGCCAATTCAAGGAGGGGCAAGCTCAAACACTATTGGCTGAGGCGATCCTGCGTAGCCAATCGGAGCATCGCACGTTATTTAGGAAAAATGCTTATTCTAAGAAACCTTAATGCTAAGCTCTCTCAATGAGGCAATTGAACGAAATCCATAAACCCATGATTCCCAAATATGCTAAGTCGGCTTAAGTTCTAGTAGAAAATGTATCCATCCGCTTTAAAGCCATTAAGGGAAGCTTACAAATTCCTTTCCAACATTAACAGAGGCAAACAAATACGGCAAGATGCAAATTTGGCTTTACCACGACCTTTGATTGAGATAAAACAGTTATGACTTGAATTACGTGATTAATTATAATCAAAAAGGTTTTGATGCACGCATCTGTGTGAATCAAACAGTATACTCTGTCTAAAATTCACCGTTGCGAACTAACGCTTGCTCTGTTAGCTAGCCTTAATTACGCCGCTTCCTGCATTCAAATTTGCTGTAAAGACAATAATAGTGTGGCGTACACTCCGCCTAAAATTCGCTGTGGCATGTTAACGCCAACTTTACTAATATCGCATGCCTTACGTAAAATCGCTTGTGAGATAGTTCAGTGCAACGTACATTGCGGCTAAAATTCACTGTGGTGCGGCAACCTTTGGCCCATCAGCCCGTTTTAATTGTAGCGCATTTATTGCCTAAATCGATCATTGCGTACTGCCAATTTGTGTGGCTTTGTGTGCCGTAATACAGGGCGCTCGGATGACTCGGGCTCAAATTCGGGCTTTGCTTTCACGCGTCCCGGCGTACCGCCGTTGGGCTCAAGCCTACGTTTACCCTTCACTTTCGGCCTGGATCTGGCGTCCGGCTCGACTGTGTGCCGCCCCCATTAACAGTAAGCGCTTTTCCCAGCTGGGAGTACTGCGTAAGATACCTTGTCGAGTTGCTAAACCTGTGAGTTGTAATGTGTTCGATAGGTCACTAACTGTGATCCAATAGATGTATTAACCTTATCGTCTTTTTCTTGTATCCGTTGCTTCCTGTACATGTCTGTTACAGGGTGAATGTGTCACTGTGCTACAACAACTGTGAGGTGAGGCCCGGACGCGGAGGAAAGGCATTCCAGGTAGGTGGTCGCGTCTGGTACTGCACCGTGGCTCCCGAAATAGTTATTTGAGTATGTTCCTGTACTTCTCGCCCCGTTTTACTTTCCAGGTCCGGTTGAACGTGGGAACTTTGATATTGGATCTGGTGGAGCCCTCGATTTAACAGCAACCTACACATATCACGTAACGCTTGCCTTGTGGCGTACCGGTGAAAAACCACGCCCATCTCCCTGAGCGCATCTGAGCGGAGGCCTTTAGCCTGATTTATCGATCTCCCAAGGTGAGCGTGCCCCATTTCCCGGATTTGTTTAGCATTCGATACTCGCCTATCAGCGGGTGTCGTAAAGACAATTTAATACCGTAACAGGCTAGCCAATGAGAAGACGTGGTTTGCGGAACTCGTAAAGTCCGGTCCTGTTTCAAGATGAACACACAAATAAACTTGTCGAGTTAGGATATACACAAAAATAATCGCATAAGACAATCAAAGAACAGTGGCATACATTCAACATGCACCTAAAATATATGAGGGCCGCCGGTAGCGTTAGAACAAATAGTTTACAAGCAAAAAAGGTTGGGCTTAGTGTGATGGGGTCAGCCGTCAGCCTCAATTATACCGCGCTACAATGATTTTAAATTGCAGCTATGAGCCGAGCCCCCTTTCGCCAGTGCCCACACAATACATTTGGCTAAAACTAACACCGTCAAAACAAAATAAAAGGCGCAATGCCGACATTAAAAACTAGCACTACGATTTACTTTAATCGCTGGAATTACAGTACACAGTGGGAATCGCGCCACTCGTATCTAGCGGCACCAAGGTCTAATCACAAACTACTTGTACAAATACCTTGTCGGAACTTTGATTCAGCGATTGAGTGACGCTTGGTAGTAGGCCTTTATGGTAAGGGTGGCATCCCCAACGCGTAGCAAGTTTTCTCTTGGAATTTGGTACGGTAATAGCCCCCAAGTTATCTCCTTTCCATTCCGTGCACCGCCTTTGGGCTGGCTCACAACTAATTCTAGCGCCCTGCTGAAGTCTACAAATTGCGAAGAACTACACGTTGTAACGTAAACTTTCAATTAAATTAGTGGAATTAGCCTTAATATCCGACCACGCCGTGTAATTTGGGTTAAACACACCCCCAAAACTACGAAATTAAACAGGATAATTACTCGCAATGCGCCACACCCACAATTTCCAGGTTCCGTGTTCGAGTCAGCACAAATTTGCCTTAAATCGGCAGACAGCGGCGTCTCTAGCCATCTCTCTTTTACACATGTGCCTTTCGACCGTTGAAAAACGTTGCACACCATTTCGTAACAAATAGATGCTATCAGTACGAAGTTGCTCCCAGGGTTTTCCCTTCTCAGCCAGGGTACAACCGACAGCTTCTCTAGCTTACCCACATTAATCATGGTCCCAAACATATCATACGTACGGCAATGGAATATTTTAACTTCCGTCTCGCTACTTCTTTTTTTACGCGGCTGAACGCCACCTGCGTTGCATGTGTTCTGAAATGAAACTAAAGCAAAGCATGGCTCAATACGCCGGCAATTTGTTGAACAATGGCCTAAGCTAAATTTAGCTTTTTGTAACCGTAGCGAAAACCGCCTGCTCGAATTGATTTGAAATCGTACAGGGCCGGTGTCAGCCCAAAACCTTTAGATAAGGATGCACTTGGGGTAATGGAAGAAACGTCGTTAGTAGTTTCGCAAATTTCCTAAATTCTAACAAAATCATATTACACACTTTTTCAAAAACTATACCTCTTACAAGAAAAGCTTTTTTTTACAAAAATTATAGACAATTGCATAACACATAATCAGGTTTGGAAAACATATTCATATCACTAATTTTTGAACTTCGGGGTTTTTTTTCTAAAACTTTAATTTAGAGATTTTTCCAAAAACTGTACGCCTTACAAAAAAACTTCTGACACAAAAGTTGTAGATAATTGCACGACATATGATTTCAATCTATGAAATTTAATTGTTACCAAACAATTAGAAAAATCTCCCAAAAAACGTAAGAGTAACATACTACTTCCGATTACCCGATTTTAACTAAATATCACTGGAAACTCCAAATACCTATACAAAAAAAAACAAAGATATAACTGTCGAAGACGATCGATTAAATCATCTGGGCTATATGTCGAGAGGACACCGGCTCGCAGATTGGCGAAGCTGATTGCTTAACTTGCACACACAAAGTTTAGGCATTGAATATCCAGACTCAGAATGCTTATTGCAATAGTAGTATATAGAAATTATTTTTTAATGAGTTAAAGAACCGGTAGATGGCATAGTAATACAAAATTATCATAAGCATAGCTTGGGGTGAAACAAAAATACACAGTGGGTTTAAGTTGTGGAATTTTCCAACAAAGTAAAAGCTATTACTACCTACCAACAGAGTGCAATGCTTAGAGAAAGCAGGTAGGATATGCAGCAGGATTCAATGGCAGCAGGTAGAAAAATAACGCCGCCAGGCAGGTAATCCTTTTTAATCTTAAAGTAGTTTCCATAATAGAAATATTTAAGCAGTGACTGTGCCATCACTATTTGTGCACTAAAATTCTTAATTTTTGGTTCATTTTTGGTTTTGACGGTGTTTGTTTCTGATGTTGTACTAAGGACTTAAATTTTTTTAAAGTTTGTAAGTAACCAATAAGTTAAAAATAAATAATTTATGATCACAGCAATTTACATTAATGGATTTACACAGTTCTTTTGTTGAAGTGTCTATAATATTTATTATTTTGGATTTAACATGTTCATCAAAATATAAAGTTTCGGAAACTTTTTCGAATATTTCCAAACTGTAGCTTACAAGTTGAGTAAATTTCGTAGTCAGTGCCAGTTTTACATGGGTGCTATTGTGTGCTGTAGAACTGGGCGGTAATTTTCTTGAGCGGCACGCAGAGCGCGCTAGTGTAATAACTCTAGCGGTCACATACAATATTAGCGGTCACACACGATAGTTTTATTACATATTCCGACTGGCACTTAATAAAGTTGGCACGACGACGAATTAAGCATATTATCATGTCCGGCTCATCTCCCGACGTCTGGTAGACCTAAGCAGGCCGCATAATAGTATTGTTACGTTTTTACGTTTCGGGCTATTTAAAAATTATACGACGCTTCTTGTATTAAACATTTATTGACAACTATTAATTATTATTATTTACAAACACACGAATTAACCAGGCAGAACACAAATTACTTAAACTAAAGAACTACAGGCACTATTTCTAACAACGATATATTTATTTATTTATATGCGCTGGATTAAACATCAATTATTTATTTGGCTATTTACGACTTAAACACTAACGATTTATATGGTTATTTATCTGTTATTTATTTCACTAGGGTTATATACACAAAGTTTATTTAAATGGGAGCTCTATGCGCTTCGCTGCTGAATTCGAACTGATGAGAACTGATTTGTTATTCCTGCAGCGCGTATTTATATATTACGAATGAGTCATTCCTAGAAACGTCCAGACCTTGCTCGATTAATCCCGCGACGCTGACGTATTCGCGCGCAAGGTCGTTCTGGAATGTTCTGGAATGTTCCGGAATGTTCTGATGTGATCCGGCCTGAAGGTCGTTACACTTTCTGGAATGATCTGGAATGTTCTGACGCGATCCGGCCCGAAGGTTGTTATATTACTAGCTGTAGCCCACGGCGTCTGCCGCATTTAAAATTTAGGGTGAATTTAATAACTGCTAGAAGACGAAGCACCACAAAACCAAACGTGAGACAGGTCACACACTAAAAGTTCACAGTTGTCAAACACGAGTGTCATGTCAACCGAAGCATCAAAGCCTCGATTTGTAAGGGTGTGTTTAAACGGAGTGTGTGGGCAACTGTGGGTCCCATTCAGCAAGGCAGTAATAAACCCTCATTATTAAATGAAATGTACTTGTATTCGTAGTTTTAAAAAACACAGTCAATAGGCATAATAAGTAATTGTGTTGTTAGATAATGTTCCTATTAAAAGCAATGGGAAGTTTGTTTACAAAAACGCGAAAATAGTAAACAGTTGAATTAAGCCTTGTACTTTTGCCGGTTTAACTAACTACTGAATGAATTTATAAGAAACTTGAAAAAGGAATTAGCTCTGTAAAGGAATATTGGGTTAACGTATTAAAACCGATTGTTAACGTTATAAATTGGCCCAGTACTTTCAATATCGACGAAACGAGTTTGGTCAATATGAAGCCTAAGAAATAGCTTTAACAAGCAACGAAAACTGCGTGGAACGACGGAGCACTAAAAGAAATAGGCAACCAAATACAGAAGTTATTTTAAGAGTAAGACCTAGAGAGAAATTGAGAACACCTTCCAATTCTTGATAATCTTCAGTTTGAAATTAATCGTAGATCCGAAGTCTACTATAGATGTTTAGATTTATTGGAACTTTTGTGTAACTAAAAAAGTAAATCATGAAAAAATTGCACAAAAATTCAAATATAGACGACTTAGACGAATATCTTCCGGAAGAATGTATTCACTTAAAAAGCTCTTAAACGAACTAAGTGATGAAGCTAATGTTCAATCTCCTAAAGATTTAGTGAAATTGTTACATAAAAATAAATTAACATATTCATTTCCAAATGTGCCTTCGTATTTTTTTTATAATGGTTAGGAATGCTAGTGGGGAGCGTTCATTTTCCACGCTGAAACGGGTTAAAACCTATCTTCGAAATTCAATTGCGCAAGAAAAATTAAATTCTTTAGCCATATTATCAGTAAATTTAGACATTTTAAAAACCGCAGTCACTAACCAGCTAATACAAACCTTTTCAAATTTAAAAACAAGAATGCGACTCTTGTAAAACTGAGTAAAACTCCTCTTCTGTATTTTATTACGAATGTGATTGTACTTACATGTGATTATCTTAATTTCCAAAACTCCTTCCTAATATAGTTCCTAATGTATTAGTAATCAGATATATCAATATATTGCAATATTAAGCATTGGTTTGTTGTTTTTTTGTGTTGCCTATTTATTAATTTTGACTTTTTAGTTGATTTTAAAAACTAAAGTTAGTTTGTGTTTTTTATTAGTTTTAAACGTAAAATATTTATTTTTATCGCCAAGCGTCAATAGAGCCATGCATTACCATAGCGAGATTTTCGGAAGTAAACAAACACTTTATCTTACTGTACAAATCAAACACTTTACCTGCCGCTAATATTTATCAAGATAGCCATGACTTCATGTCATTAAACAAAAATCGTTTGTCGCTGTCACGAGGTCACGGCTCCAACAGAAAAAGTGTTGTCGCGAATTATTTATAAAAAGTAATGGAAGAAGACATTCAGTGCACGCCGCCTGAAATTCAGAAGAAGTCGTTAGAGACGACTTTCGAAATTCTACCACAAAAATCAGTCGAAAAATACTATCGCCAGTGTGACATATTCATGGAGTGGTGCAAAAAACACGGAATTAAAAAATATAGTGAAAACGTTTTACTGGCGTATTTTTCCGATTTATCGAAAGAGTATTCTCCTTCTTCGATGTGGTCGTATTATTCCATGATGAAAGCAACCTTTTCAGCAAAAAATGACCTTGACATTAGTAAATATAAAAAACTTACGGCTTTTTTAAAACAGAAAGGAAGAAATCATATTCCAAAAAAGTCCAAAACTCTTTCACAAGAAGAAATACTTAAATTTTTACTAAATGCGCCGAATGAAATCTACTTGATGATGAAGGTAATATATGCAAACTTTTCAAAACCAATTTGATATGAATGTAGTAATTATTTTAGATTTGTGTTGTGTTTGGCATTGCTGGGGCTTTACGTAATGAAGAACTTTTGAATTTAAAAGTAAGTGACATAGAGCACAAAGAAACAATTCTGGTTGTTCGTATAACTAAAACGAAGACCAACAGGCCTCGATTGTTTGTGATCACTTCAGAGTTTGAAGGAAAAGTAAAATCCATAGAATTATTTAACAAGTATTTAGCTCTGCGTCCTAAACAGACGCCCCACGACCGATTTTTCCTAACTTATAGAAATGGCAAATGCACAGTCCAGCCAGTTGGAATCCATACTTTTGGTAGTGTACCAAGCAAAATTGCGAACTATCTGCATTTGCCAGAACCATCACTTTATACGGGACATTGTTTTCGTCGAACGTCCGCCACTCTCTGCCAACGCAGGCGGCAGTAAGGAAAATTTAAAGCGCCACGGAGGGTGGAAAAGCGACACGATTGCAGAGTCCTATGTGGAGGAATCTGTGCTCAATAAAACGAAAATCGCAAAGACGATTTTAGGTGAAGATCAAACTGACAACATAGTTGTTACTAACGATAATTCTACACAAGATTTACAATTTATTAACATAGATAATAATCCTCAAACATTTTCAATTCAAACACCTTCGACTTCAGGAATTAATTTTTATAATGCGTCAGGGTGTACGTTCACTTTTAATATAACAAATAATAAGTAGTTTGTTTTGTATTCGCTGTTATTTTTCTATCTGTTTACTTTGTCATAATAAAATGTGATGTTATATCTCCATTTTTTTAAATTATACATTTTTACGGTTGGCGATAAAATTTTGTATGCACCACGTCAGTAAAGTGTCTTTATCGAACTCGTCTGTTACTCGTCTCGCTCGCTTCGCTCGGTCGACTTATAATCTCAGACTCATTCAATAAAGAATCACTTTACTGACTTGGTACATAAATAACTATTATGTTTTACTTATATTTTATTTTTACTCAGTTCCTAGTATATTAGTAATATTAAGATATTGTAGAAAACAAATAGAAAGCCAATGTTTAAGAATGTTATTTTGCTTTTATTTCTTTTTTCTTACCTTATTCTTGTAAGTAAAACCCAAATATTAGGTTTTTATTGGTTGTGTGTATTTTCTTATTTATTCTAGTTTTTGTTGTTTTTGATTATTTTATTTTTCACTGATGTATACTGTAAAGATATTTATAATAAATAATTTCGGATTTTGGAACCCTTCTTTTTAAACATAATATAAAAATATAATTTGAGATAGTTTAAATTACTAATTTATAAAAATATAGGTAGGGGCGGCGCTTACGATTAGCGCCGGGCGCTAAAGTACCTTAAACCGGCAATGTTCGTAGTTGGCGCCTTTAGCCCTCGTGTGCTATCTATTTCTAAAATATTACTATATGTGCGATGCAACAAAAGCATTTCATGTTTGTCGTCTAGAATGGAACTTTGTATCATAAATAATGAACATACATCACAATACAATTTTTCTACGCACTTTTTCGCTAAGTATCCCGCAAAATACGTTATAGCGCAATTTTCTAATGTTTGTGCCGTGAATTGCCCAGACTGATTTGAAGCCTCAATCACATCCACACTGTATTCAAAATCGTTTAGTGCACTAGAAATATCATCACCATTTTCAAAATTGTCTTCGCCTGCAAGGCAAGTGTCGCGATCGAAATCTAATACGACGTCTTGATCGGCTTCACAATTTGACGAGGTGGACGGTTTCATAAGCGAGTTAATGTCGTTATTGCGAAAAAGAGTCCTGAAAATTCTTGCAGTGGGATTCCGATTATAACCTCCCTTCTGTCTATATATTGAAAATAGATTTTCAAGGGCATCTTGATTCAGTCGATTTGTCAATACAAATCTCATGCCTTTCAACTTTTCTTCTCTGTAAAAAGGTAGTGTTCCCTCAATAGACTGAATTAGTCCATCAAAGCAAGGCGGTCGGCTTACTTTTTTACTGTTGTGATCTATTTTATATAATCTAGAGAGATATTGTTTTCCTTCTTCTAAAGTTGCCATTCCCAAGCTGTTTTCGTCTGACAAAGCCTTGTAAGGATTTTTTAGAGTCCCTGTATATAGGTACTAAGAGTTGGGCAAACAACGGGATACATTTTGATTGGTTTGGATCATTTTTTACAAGGCATGTGTGATAAAAGTGCCGTTTTTACATACTTTATAACATGTTACGACCGATAGTTTCAGACATGCAAATCTAAATCTTAATTCAATTGGCCGTATATTCCTAATAGTCGGTTCTAGAGATCCTAAGAATGATCAATACTCTGAAAACTCTCCCATCAAAGGCAAGTTAGCAAGGTTGGTTCCCATAACCTCTTTGTTCGACATATATCAAATATCTAATTTGGATCAAAAATATATGTCAAATCAGGCTGTTTGCCTAACTCTTAGTAAACTATATACAGGATCTCTAGGATTTTTTACAGTCCCTTTATATACAACAGTCTGGCCATATGAAATGTCACTTATGACATAAGACAGAATATGGCCGCCTCCAGTGGCGGGTCAAAAGCAGTGGCGGGGTTGGGGTTGGAAAATAGTTTAATTAAATAAATGCTTAGTATAAGTAAATATATGACTAAATAGTAAAACAAACAATGTCGTATCAATGAGATATTATAAATTTTATTTATCGGTTGCAGGATATTAATGCCTTGTTTACATATACAAAAGTAGGCTGGTAACTAAATCATAACTGATCTGTACGGTAATAGTCCATTACCGTACATGGCAACCATAACCATATAGCAACCGATAAACTATTGAACAAATCACGGATGTTATGAATCATAACAGCCTCAGATGTTTTAAAATCCTCGCTCTGCGAGCTCGGATTTCAATACAACATCTGCGGCAGTTATGATACTCATAACATTCCTAGATATGTTAATAGCTATTACAGTTAGTGCTCACATAAATAATAATAAATCTACAGAGCTTAAAGTGATCCCAAAACTACTAAAACAGTGAGTATACAGTCTAATACGCTTAAAATTACTTTTCATAACTTCCCACTTAATTTATATAGCCTACATTGTGCAGTGCCACAGAAGTACAACTGTATTTGCTTCGTTGTGTATTTTGCTTTTTCGTTTTCGTTTCACCTATTCTTAAAAGCACACCGATAACTTTGGATATAATAAACTTTTCTAATGGATTAAAAGTTGCAATATGTGTTACATCAACAATATGCATTTTATTTATATAAAATGCTTTTACATTTAGATTCTATTCTTACCTTTTATGTTATTCTAATATGCTTGATTAACCTGTTTGACCACAAGCCCCGCTTTTTTATTTCTAGGGAAGCTTTTCACCTTAATACCATGTTCAGACCAATTTTTGCATTCAAATGCACAAGACTCCATACCTAAAATTTAAACGTCGATAAAATCAGTTTGTTGGACGGCTAATGTAATTTTAAAATTTTACCAGTTGTTTATAAAAACATTGGTATTTTCAATGGCTGTAGGTTCCGAAGCAGACGATAAGAAAGTAAATAATGTTAGAACACCATTATCCTTAAGTCTTTTTTGCCACCAACTCGTGCTTTTTCACACATGCAATCTGCAAAATGCTTTTTACAAATCCTTGAATTTCCATTCGGGTGCCAATTTTCTCCATTAATTTTTTTGTCCATAAGTTCCGTCTGTCCCTATTCCTAAGGAAAGTTTCAGTTAGCACACATTTTTCAGATTTGCTTTTGCATCCGACTGCACACTGCACAACAATACCTCATATCTGAAGAAAATTTTTGAAATTGATAAATTTCTTTAAACCTTGTCAGCTTACCGGCGTTAATAAATTATAGTTCTAGTTAGTTCTAAACATTATGATCAGTTTTTAACTATGTACTCGCATTTTAAACGATTTTTGTTGATTGAATGTTAACTTATTTTATTTGAGTAAATGTGACTTTGACATTTTTGAAATTTAAATCTTATTGTCAAAATGACGCAAGACATAAAATGGCGGCACCAATGGGAATTGTGGCCATATATGGCCAGACTGTTAAAGTTAGTGTATATAAAGCGACTGTAGGATTTTTTAGAGTCCCTGTATATAGGTTACTAAGAGTTGGGCAAACAACGGGATATATTTTGATTGGTTTGGATCACTTTTTGCAAAGCATGTGTGATAAAAGTACCGTTTTTGCATATTTTGTAACAGGTTATGACCGATAGTTTCACACATGCAAATCTAAATCTTAACTAAATTGGCCGTATATACCTAATAGTCAGTTCTAGAGATCCTAAGAATGATCAATACTCTGAAAGCTCTTCCATCAAAGGCAAGTTAGCAAGGTTGGTTCACATAACCTCTTTGTTTGACATATGTCAAATATCTAATTTGGATCAAAAATGTATGTCAAAACAGGCTGTTTGCCCAACTCTTAGTAAACTATATACAGGATCTCTAGGATTTTTTACAGTCCCTTTATATACAACAGTCTGGCCATATGAAATGTCACTTATGACATAAGACATAATATGGCCGCCTCCAGTGGCGGGTCAAAAGCAGTGGCGGTTTTGGTGTTGGAAAATAGTTTAATTAAATAAATGCTTAGTATAAGTAAATATATGACTAAATAGTAATACAATGTCGTATCAATGAGATATTATAAATCTTATTTACAGTTAGTGCTCACATAAATAATAATAAATCTACAGAACTTAAAGTGATCCCAAAACTATACAGTATACAGTCTAATACGCAAAAAAATATTTTTCATAACTTTCCACTTAATTTATATAGCCTACATTGTGCATTGCCACAGAAGTACAGCAGTATTTGCTTCGTTGTGTATTTTGCTTTTTCGTTTTCGTTTCAGCTATTCTTAAACGAACACCGATGACGTTGGATATTATAAACTTTTCTAATTGATTAAAAGTTGCAATATGTTTTACATCAACAATATGCGTTTTATTAAATTTATATAAAATGCTTTTACATTTAAATTCTATTCTGATCTTTTATGTTATTCTAATATGCTCGGTTAACCTGTTTGACCACAAGTCCCGCTTTTTTATTTCTAGGGAAGCTTTTCACCTTAATATTATGTTCAGACCTATTTTTGCAGTCAAATGCACAAAACTCCATACCTAAAATTTAAACGTCGATAAACACAGTTTTTTTGACGGCTAATGTAATTTTAAAATTTGACCAGTTGTTTATAAAGACGTTGGTATTTTCAATAGCTGTAGGCTCCGAAGCAGACAATGAGAAAGTAAATAATGTTAGAACATCATCCTATCCTTAAGTCTTTTTTGCCACCAACTCATGCTTTTTCACAGATACAATCTGCAAAATGCTTTTTACAAATTCTTGAATTTCCATTCGGGTACCAATTTCCTCTATTAATTTTTTGTCCATAAGTTCTGTCTGTTCCTATTCCTAAGGAAAGTTTCCGTTAGCACACATTTTTCAGATTTGTTTTTGCATCCGACTGCACAGCAATACCTCACATCTGAAGAAAATTTTTGAAATTGATAAATTTCTTTAAACCTTGTCAGCTTACCGTTAATAAATTATAGTTCTAGTTGTTTCTAAAAATTATGATCAGTTTTTAACTATGTACTCGCATTTTAAACGATTTTTGTTGATTGAATGTCAACTTATTTTATTTGAATAAATGTGACTTTGACATTTTTGAAATTTAAATGTTATTGTCAAAATGACGCAAGACATAAAATGGCGGCACCAATAGGAATCGTGACCATATATGGCCAGACTGTTACATATAAAGCGACTGTAGGATTTTTATCATATAGGCGCCAACTATTGAGACAATCATGAATCAAATACTTTTTCCATTAAATCAATAAAATCGGCTGTATTTGTAGCTGTAGAGCTGGCAATTTTCCTAGTATCTACACAACTTCTAATTGTTGCGGCTACAGAGTGGCTTAATATTTGCATGGCCAGTTTCACATTCATCTTCTGGAAAGCGTTTGGATTTACATGTGCTTCTGTCAATTTTGGCAATGCTTTACATTTACCTTTTTTTTTATCTATGTCGTACACGTGTCGAATGTCGTTAAACGAAATTTTTTTGTCTGCTGCCCCATTTTCACCTTTCAGCTCAAAATCTCCGTTCAGCATGTTATTCCTTATGCTTTTCGCTATATGCAGTGGCGTAACTACCGAGGGGGCACGGGGGGCAGCGGCCCCCGGGCCCTGAACATCAGGGGCCCAACGGGCCTCCTGAAGTTTAAAGCCCTGCAGGTCCAAACTCGGTCCCGTATAAAGTTTCAATGAGTTCAAGAAAAACACTCGCTATTGTTCATTTTGCTTTGATGTTTCTGTTTATAAATTTTAAAAAAATAATTAAAAAATGATAACCAAAAATGCTTTGGCAAAAGTAGGACTTACACTTGGCAGTTAAGGGACCTGGTGAAGATCACGGCCCCCGGGCCCAAAATTTGAAGTTACGCCACTGGCTATATGCATAAAATCATATATGGCAAATACCTTCCCACTTGCAATTTCAGGCCCTTCCTTCTCTATGTAATAAGGTGTGCTTGCAGTAGCATTCAAAATTTTGTATGCGCCTTGATTACTTGTGCCTTGGTCGCACACACAAATTGTCGGATTTAGACCTGCATCGACCAAACGCCTCATTACCTCTGGAATTAATTTACTCAGCAGGGTTTTATTTGCACCTGAATGGGACAGGAAGTAAGCAATGGGAATCTTCCATGGCGAGTAAATTCCCCGTGCCAAAAACACCAATGCGTATTTTGCAGTGTTTTTGGTACGATTTGCTTGGCCGAAATCTGGTTGTAATTGGCCAAAATCTTCAAATCCTTCTACCAAATCCATGTATTTATTGTATTCAAGCTTCTTCATAATGGCCATTTCATCAGAAGACACAGAACAGGTTTTTTCTTCATCAGAAGCAGAAACCGTCAAATACTCCTAACTTAAAAAGTGTCTAATTCCGAAACTAACCCACCGATTTTAACGAACTTAGGCCTAAAGTATAGACTAAAGGTGGGAGTTTCACCTCATGTAAATTCTATAAAAAAAATCAAGGCGCCTTAATACCAATGAATTTTAAAGAACACCCTTCTTTACATATGTCCGCCATTTTGAAATTTGAATAAACGTTTATTTTGATCATGGTCTATGAAAACCTATTAATTTAGCTACCATTTAAACCAAAATTTATTAAAATCGATAAATAAATTTAAAAAAATACAACCAAAAAAAATGTTTTCTCCATGCCCATCTAGTAAGTTACACTTACTTTGACATATCCATTGCAGGTAAGCTGATTTTACTGTTTGTTTACTGGTTGTCATGACATTAGGGAAGTAAGTACCTACTCCCCAAGGGAAGTAAGTGAATTGCGTGTTATTACAGTAATTTTAGTTCTATAAGTGATCTGAACGGGTTTGAACTTAACTGATCCTAACCTGTTTGAAATTTAAAAACTTGTTAAGAGAGGGGCGGAGCCCCAAGGGCCCCCTTGGAGATGGGCAAAGCCCCGGGGGCCCCCTTGGAGAGGGGCGATGCCCCCAGGGCCCCCTTGGAAAGGGGCGGAGCATCTACGGCCCCCTTGGAGAGAGACGGAGCCCCGAGGGCCCCCTTGGAGAGGGACGGAGCCCCGAGGCCTCCTTGGAGGGGGGCGGAGACCCGAGAGCCCCTTTGGGGAGAAGCGGAGCCCCGAGGGCCCCCTTGAAGAGAGCGGTGCCCCAAGGGCCCCCTTGGAGAGGAAAGGAGCCCAGATGGCCCCCTTGGAGAGGGGCGGAGTTTCGATGGCCCCCTTGTAGAAAGGCGGAGCCCCCAGGGCCCCCTTGAAGAGGGGAGGAGCACCGAGGGACCCTTTCGAGAGGGGCGGAGCCCCAGGGCAGAGCTTAGAGAGGTGCGGAGCCCCGAGGGCCCCCTTCTTTGGTCAGGCGGCGGCAGGGGAAGGCAGGTGCGGGTTGTGTAACAGAACAGAATGGCCCAACGTAAGAGGCCTAAAGATGGTGGTAAATTGAATAGGATATTTTATTCAAATTTTTGTTGGGCATGGAGAAAAATGTTATAAGCATGCTCGGGAAGTAACTAT